>MCJB01027787.1:74859-96973 GCA_002018475.1 Nicotiana obtusifolia
GGGGGGGGGGGGGGGGGGGGGGGAGGTGCACGAATTAGGACATCCTATTCAACATAACATTTTCGAACTTTCTCTAACCAAAAGCTTTTTTTCACTTTTAAAACTTTATTAACATGCTCCAAAAAACTTCCCTCATAAATCTCCATGACCAAATTATATAGTTCAAATCCGTAGGTATCCTTTGGCGCTAAAAAACGTCATCTCCATTCACCATTGTTGCACTTTAAAGTCTTAAATCAATAGGAAATTATATGGGGCCTTACAGCTCGATAGTAAATGCATGACTGCCCGAATGGTCGCTCCTCTGCGGTAAATACGTAAATCCCCAACCGGCTGTAGCTCGGTGGTAAATGCATAATTGCCGGACCGGCCGTAGCTCGGTGGTAAATGCGTAACTACCCAACCGGCCGTAGCTCGATGGTAAATGCATAATTGCCCGACCTGTTGTAGCTCAGTGGTAAATGTATAACTGGCCAACCGACCGTAGCTCGGTGGTGAATGAAGATGCATATAATATTACAATATGAACAACAACATCTTTATGGTATGTCTCAATACAGACATAGGAACATATTAGACATTCTTTGAATTACATTTTACAAAAATGAATAATGTAGACATCCTTAACTAGTGAGAGTAGAACTATTTATGGACTAACTTTAGGTTTACGTTTCGATACCCAGATCATGCAAAATGAAGGAAGGATTAGCCTTAATATACCAAATCCATGAAGATACAACTGTTGCACAAGTCCTCGCACCTCTTACGGATACTAATCTATATCATATAAAGGATTGGTATTATAAGGCCCCGTAAAATTTTATCTAAAACCCGGGGTTTCATGGTGCCGAAGTAGAATTATGCGTTGAAGATTATAGAGACTTTTAGCTTGAACAGTGCGTTGGGAGTTGAAGGAAACTTTTGGCAGTGCAGGGCATTTCTGCGGTCCATTTTGTGATCGCAGAAGTGATCTGCAGACCATATATCTGCCGCGGAATGAAGCAAAAGCTTGAGCTAATTTAGGACCATTATGCGGCCGCATAATTATTTCACGGGCAGCACAATTCATCGCAAATCCAACAAAAAATTTTCGGAGGGATGTTCTGCAGCGCATTATGCGACCGCAGAATTGTGCTGTGGACCGCAGATCGGTCGTACAGTGAAGCAGAAATGCCCAGTTCCTGGGAAGCGCTCTAAAGTGAAAGGGGATTCGTAAACTCATTGTTTCTCAATTCTTGCTCAAGGGTTGGAGAATTAGCAAGGAAAACCTCACTAGGTTTTCATCCTAAAGGTAAGATTCTACTCCCTAGCCCTCTGTTTCGGGATTTAACTTAAAATAGATAATAAGAAAAGCCATTCTTGGGTGTGAGAGTTGTCCATTATGCATGCACGTACTATTAAGATTTGGGGGAAGATTGTTGAGCTAAATTGGATAGACTTTGGGAAGTGGAATGAAGGAATCCACCATAGGAGGACCTTGAAATCATAATACCCACCTAATGTTTGATAAAATGCTCAAATGAGCTGGAACCATGAAGTCCTTCCTAGTTTATGTTCAATTTTGCTATATCTCTAAATAGATCAATGTTTCTAGGATTTCAGAACTGTGTAGTGAATTAAGGAAAGCTCAAAGCGAGGTATGTTGGCTAAACTTCTCTATTCGAATTGAACCCCACAATATCCTTGTAAGTCCTGAGTTGTTCATCATAAATTGATTATTCCGAATAATCCTTGTGTCAAAAGATATATGTTCAATATATATTCCGAATGTTCTTGTTATGTTATGTCCATTTGAAAATGTGCTCGAAGCATGAGTTGCATATCTAAATGTTATACCTTGAAGTTGTGATTCAAATGTAAGCTATTATGCCAAATTATGTAAGAAATCTCAATGTGCTTAACATTCTTATTTGCTCATAGTGGACTTAAAGTCTTGAATAGAAATGCTTTGTTATTGATGATTCGTGATGATATTTGGAAGTGAAAGAGATGAACATGAAATACGAAATACGGTCGGCGTGCCAAGAGTGACATTGTGTTATGGCCATTGGTGCCAATGAAATGAACGATCTATAAAAGATAATGAAATCAGTTGTCAATCCTTTAAATAAATAAACACCCTGGGAGTGTCGTTAGTCATCGATGAAGGGTAGGTTGAAATATCCTAACCCGAAAATTACACATGCCGATGTATGAGTGAATTGTGATTGTACCCTTTTATTGGGATGAGATTGATGTGATGAGAATATTCCCCTTTATTTGGATGAGATAATTGCTAGAAAAGGGTGATGTCGATCCACAGGGTATTGTGATGAGACGGCCTAGCTGGTCGTGTCGTGATCGGACGCGATGCCGCAGACATGGTGGTGAGTGTGCTTGAGATTATGATTGAAGCAATGATTGAGATTGAGATAATGATTGTGATTGTGGTTGATGTCTTTGGGTGAGACTGCCTAGCATATCGGTCTGTGATCGGACTCCGTGCTAAAATCATGGTGGTATATCAGTGCTAAGATCTCCCAACCTAAAATATGGAATTTTTCTTGAAAACTTGTCTTGCTTCTAACTTGATTTTGTGGTATTCTTTCGGGCTCTCGTTGATTCAACGATTGTCCTTCCTTGTGTTACCATTCGTTCTATTGAGAGGGTGTTTAGTCATTCATACTAGTACTATTCCATATGTACTAACGTCCTTTTTGCCGAGGGCGTTGCATATTTAATGGATGCAAGTGGTTGCACAACAGGCGGCCTTGATCATTGATAGCGGTAAACCCTCTCTTCAGCTGACTTGGTGAGCCCCACATCATTTCGGGGTCCCTTATCTCTTGTCCTTTGATAGCATTTTCACGTATAGCTGGGGCCTTATTGCCGACACTGTCTTAGCACCCTTTTGTTTCTCTTAGAGGCTCCATAGAAATAGTGTGGGTTGTATCTTGTTTTGGGAAGGTTGAACTAAAATTGTTGTAATCGTACCATCTGTTCCACTTGAATTATGATTGTATAGAGCACTATTTTTGGAACTTGTTAATGATGTAACTTACGGAAATGAAACAGTGTTGTACACATGGCCCTTTACCGTCTAAATAATGAAATATATTCTTCTCTTTATTCATGAGTAAGTTCGGGTAGAAGGTATTGTACAGGCTTGCTCGGCCGGGGTATCTCAGTTGAGCACCAGCGCGCTACCCGAGGTCGGGGCGTGACAAGCTTTTTATCAGAGCCTAAGGTTATAAAGTGTCCTAGGATGTCTCGGAGCCGTGTCTAGTAGAGTCCTTCTTATCGATGTGTTGTCGACCACATCTGTAATTAGGAGGCTACTTGGGCATTTAGGAATAACACCCTCCTTTGATGTTCTAGATTGTACGATAAAGTTGATTGTAAGATTGTTCCTCCTCTAACTCGTGCACTGCTATAATTTTCAGTACATGGCACCTAGGAAGAAAGCAAGAATTGGCCAAGGAGCCAATGCCGCCCCAGGAGTGGAAGTTGATTCTTTACTTGAAGATGCGGGTGAACACTTGAGGGGTGAGAATATTCCCCCGACTACTACACTGCCTGATTGCACTACACTTGATTAGACTGCGCCAGTTCCTGCACCTACTGAGGGTGCAACGATTCCTCCAACTGATATTTCCGTTTCACCTCCAACCTCAGCTTCCGGTCCCGATGTTTCTTAGGGGATCTTAGGGGAGCCATACAAATGTTGGCTCGGATAATGGCTTCTTAGGCCTAGAGATCAAATGTTGCACCTACTTCTTCCAGTCATCCAGGGAAATCTGCTAGTTCTAGGGTGAACAAATTTTTTCTGTTAGATCCTCCAGTGTTCACGGGTACTGATCCCGAGGAGGACCCCTAGGACTTCATTGATGAGATGCACAAGACTCTTCGAGTTATGCGGGCTACTGAGACGGAAGCAGCAGAGTTGGTTTCCTACCGCCTGAAGAAGGTGGCATATTCTTTGTTTGAATTGTGGGAGGAGTCCCGTGAGGAGGGGAGCCTTCCGGCGAGCTGGAATGAATTCATCAATGCTTTTATTGATCATTTCTTGCCTGTAAAGAATGAGGCAGCCTTTGCCACTGAATTTGAGAGCCTAAGGTAAGGTAGCCTGAGTGTGTGGGAGTACCATATGAGATTTGCATGCCTGTCCAAGTATGTTGTATACATGCTGCCCGCTATGGAGGCGAGAGTGCGTCGGTTTGTGCAGGGACTTAGCCCCCTGGTTATTAATGAGGCTACTACAGCTGCCTTGAATTCTGATGTAAACTATGGGAATATGGTGACATTTGCTCAAGCTACAGAGAACCGTAAATTGAAGAATACAATGGATTGAGCGAGCAGCAAGGCCCGATCTGCGGGCAACCTTGGAGGTTCTTTGGGTGGTGGTGATGGTGGTTTAGCATTCAAGGGAGGGTCATCAAGGCCATCCCATTCTTTTGCTCAGTCTTCAGTCAGTGCACCTGCCGTTAGGGCCCAATCAACTGCAGTGGAGTCACTTAGGCCCGGTCAGGGCAACATGGGATCCTACCAGCAGGGTCAGCCTGGTAGGAGATTCCAGTAGCAAAGGAGGCCCCCATGACCTAGGTGCGGGAAGATGCACTTAGGAGTCTGCAACATGGACCTACCCATATGCTATGGGTGCGGATTGAGGGGTCACATTCAAAGGGATTATCGTTCGTCCCGCCAGGGTGTGGGCAGGGGTACAACACAGCCAGCCAGTTCTGCAGCTACTACATTCGCAGCACCTCTTCCAGCTCAAGGCACTCCATTATCCTCAGGGCGTGGTGTAAGGGGTGGTACACAGAGTTTGGGAGGACCCAGCCGTTTCTATGCTATGAAGGGTCGCCAGAGTTCAGAGGCTTCTCCAGATATTGTCACATGTATATTGACTGTCCAATCTCATGATGTGTATGCTCTTGTTGATCCTGGTTCCACTTTGCCCTATGTCATTCCTTATGCTGCTATGGAATTTGGGACAGAACCGGAATAACTTCATGAGGCGTTCTTTGTATCTATTCCGGTTGGTGAATCTATTGTAGCCGCACGAGTTTATAGGGATTGTGTTGTCACGGTGCATGGTCGAGACACCATGGCCGATCTCATAGAATTGGGGATGGTTGACTTTGATGTAATAATGGGGATGGACTGGCTTTATTCATGTTTAGCCAAGCTTGCCTGTCAAACCAGAATCGTTAGGTTTGAATTTCAAAATAAGCCTATTATTGAATGGAAGGGGGATGATGTGGTGCCAAAGGGTAGGTTTATTTCGTACCTTAAGGCCACCAAGATGATTAACAAGGGGTGTATTTACCATTTGGTCCGGGTTACGTACATCGATATTGAGGCACCTACACTTGAGTCCGTACCGGTTGTGAATGAATTTTCGGAGGTCTTTCCGGATGAGCTCCCTGGGATTCCATCAGATAGGGAGATTGATTTTGGGTTTAATGTGATGCCGGGCACGCAGCCTATATCTATTCCACCCTATAGAAAGGCACCGGCAAAATTGAAGGAGCTAAAGGAACAATTGATGGATTTATTAGAGAAAGGTTTCATTTAGCCAAGTGTGCCGCCTTAGGGAACGCCGGTTCTCTTTGTAAAAAAGAAGGGTGGGTCACTGAGAATGTGTATCGACTATCAAGGTCAAGATCAAGAATAAGTACCCACAGCCAAGGATAGATAACTTGTTTTATCAATTGCAGGGTGCTCATTATTTTTCCAAGATTGATTTAAGATTCGGGTATCATCAATTGAAGATTAGGGAGCAGGATATTCCGAAAACAGCTTTCAGGACCCGGTATGGGCACTTCGCATTCCTGGTAATGTCTTTTGGGCTAACAAATGCCCCCGTAGCTTTCATGGATCTTATGAATCGAGTATCAATCATTTTCTTGACTCCTTCGTGATAGTGTTTATTGATGATATCCCTGTATATTTGCGAAGTCGTGATGGCCATGCCAATCATCTCAGGGCAGGTTTGCAGACCCTATATCAGGACCAGTTAAATGCAAAATTTTCAAAATGTGAATTTGGCTTGAATCTGTCATGTTCTTAGGTCATGTTGTCTCTAGAGAAGGAATTAAGGTTGATCCTCAGAAGATTGCAGCTGTGAAAAATTGGCCTACACCTACAACTCCAATAAAGATTCGCAGTTTTTTAGGCTGAGCCGGGTATTACAGGAAATTTGTGGAGGGATTCTCTACTCTTGACTCTCCGTTGACTAAATAGACGCGGAAGGCGGTTAAGTTCCAATGGTTAGATGCTTGTGAAAAGAGCTTCCGAGTGTTGAAATCAAATTGACTACGACACCGGTGTTGACTCTAGCAGAGGGTGCAAATGGTTTGTTGTATATTGCGATGCTTCAAGAATCGAACTTGGGTGCGTATTAATGCAACACGTCAAGGTGATAGCTTATGCTTCTAAGCAACTCAAGAATCATGAAAAGAAATATCCAACACATGACTTAGAGCTTGCAACAGTGCTATTTGCATTGAATATTGGGCGTCATTATTTGTATGGGGTCCTTGTGGATATATTCAGGGACACATAAGAGTATTCAATGTATTTTCAAACAGAAGGATTTGAATCGAGGCAGAGAAGATGGCTTGAGTTACTCAAGGATTACGACATAAATATTTTGTATCATCCAGGGAAGGCTAATGTTGTAGCGGATGCTCTTAGCCGGAAATCTATGGGTAGTTTGGCTCACTTGGAGTCATATCAAAGGCCGTTGGCCAAGGAGGTTCATCAGTTGGCTAGTTTGGGAGTTCGTCTTGCGGACTCTAGTGAAAGAGGGGGGATTTTGCCAAATGAGGCTGAATTATCGCTTGTGGTGGAAGTCAAAAAGAAGCAATACAACAAATTGGTACAATTGAAGGAGGGGATTCATAAACATAAGACCATGGCCTTTTCTCTTGGCGTGGATGATGGTACACTAAGGTACCAAGGGTGACTACGTGTTCCAAATATAGATGGTCTCCAGGAAAGAATCATGATCGAGGCTCCCACTTCTAGGTATTTCGTGCACTCGGGCTCTACAAAGATGTATCATGATCTTAGGGAAGTCTACTGGTGGTATTATATGAAGAGCAATGTAGCGAACTTTGTGATAAGATGTCCAAATTGTTAGCAAGTGAAGGCCGAGCACCAAAGGCTCGTTGGGTTGGCACAGAACATGGAAATCTAATGTGGAAGTGGGAGATGATCAATATGGATTTTTTGGTGGGACTACCTGGCACGCCTCATAAGTATGACTCGATTTGGGAAATTGTGGATCAACTCACGAAATCAGGTCATTTCTTACCTGGTAAGGCTACCGACACAGCTGAACGATATGCTCAGTTGTACATCAAGAAAATAGTCTGGTTGCATGGCACTCCAGTTTCTATTATCTTAGATCGAGGGGCACAATTCATGGCTGATTTTTGGAAGAAATTTCAGCATGGTTTGGGTACTCAGGTGAATCTTAGTACATCCTTTCACCCGCAAATTGATGGGCAGGCAAAGCGGACTATTCTGATGCTTAAGGATATGTTGCACGCTTGTGTTCTTGACTTCAAGGGTAGCTGGGATGATCATTTGCCACTCATAGAGTTTGCCTACAACAATAGTTATCATGCTAGCATCCAGATGGCACCATTCGAGGCTTTATATGATAAGAGATGTAGATCTCCCATTGGGTGGTTCAAGATTGGAGAAGCGAAGTTTATAAGGCTAGACCTCGTGCATCAGATATGGAAAAGGTTAAGATCATTAAAGAGTGGTTGAAAACTGCTTAGATTCGTCAGAAGTCCTATTTGGATGTTCGTCATAGGGATTTGGAGTTCAAAGAAGATGATTGGGTATTCTTGAAGGTTTTCCCTATGGTATAATGCGGTTTGGTAAAAAAGAGAAATTGAGTCCGAGGTATGTCGGAACGTACAAAATTATTCGGAGGATTGGTCAGGTGGCTTACAGGCTAGAACTACCTCTATAGATGTCTTTAGTCACCCGGCGTTTCATGTATCCATGTTGAAAAAGGTGGTTGGAGATCCGTCGCGTATTGTTCCGATTGAGACTATTGAGGTTAATGAAGAATTGACTTATGAAGAAATCTCAGTTGCCATTCTTGATAGGCAAGTTCAAATATTGAGGAACAAAGAAATTGCCTCCGTAAAAGTGTTATGGCATAGCCAACAAGTCGAAGAGGCCACCTGGGAAGCCGAGGAAGAGATTAAGGAGAAGTACCCTAATTTATTTGAATAGCTACGTAATTGTGTCCATAATGTTGAAAGCTCACTTTTCTACAAATTGTGTTTCCCTTGTACAACTTATGCTGAGGTTACTCCTAGTAATGCAATATTTATGGCACTGTGGCCGGTGTTGTTTCCATGTTGTTTTGCATCGTTGTGTTGCAGTTATATTGTTAGGACTGGTTTTGGAATCCTCTGGCAAGTGGATAGGCCCAACTACAGGGGAGACTTTGAGGAAATTGTTGGAAATTTAGAGAGTTAGTCAAAAAAATTTGGAGCTGCGGGTGTGTTTTATAGCAGCTGAGTCGCATTGGTTTCTAATGGCGGATTTTGACCCTCATTCTAGGACGAATGATCCTAAGCTGGAGAGGATGTGTAAGGCCCATAAAAGTTTACCTAAAACCCGGGGTTTTGTGGTGCCGTGGTAGACTTAAGCGTCGAAGATTGCACATGGGTACGAACTTTTTGAGTTGAACAATGTGTTGGGAAGTTGAAGAAAATTATTGGCAGTGCAGGGCGTTTCTGCGGTCCATTCTGCGATTGTAGAACTGATATGCGGATCGCAAATCTGCCGCGGAATGAAGTAGAAACTTGTGCTAACTAGTGAGAGTAGAATTATTTATGGAATAACTTTAGGTTTATGTTTCAATACACAGATCATGCAAAATGAAGGAAGGATTAGCCTTAATATACCATATCCATAAAGATACAACTGTTGCACAAGTCCTCGCACCTCTTACGGATGGTAATCTATATCATATAAGGGATTGGTATTGTAAGGCCCCGTAAAATTTTACCTAAAACCACGGGTTTCGTGGTGTCGAGGTAGACTTATGCGTTGAACATTGTAGAGATTTTTGGGTTGAACAACGCGTTGGGAGTTGAAGAAAATTTTTGGCGGTGCGGGCGTTTCCGCGGTCGATTATGTGATCATAGAACTAATCATGAAACAAAAGCATGAGCTAATTTTAGGACCATTATGCGGTCCAGTATGTGGCCGCATAATCATTTCGTGGTCCGCACAATCCATCGCAGATCCAACATAAAAATTTCTGGAGGGATGTTCTGCGGCACATTATGCGACCGCAGGTCGGTCGTTGAGTGAAGCAGAAATGCCTAGTTCCTGAGAGCTATTATGCGGTCCATTCTGCGGACAACAGAAGCGTTATGCGGTCGCATGCGACCGCAGATCTATATCGGGGCTTCATTTTGCTAATTTTTTTTAACCCGGCCCTATTTCGATATATAGTCATTGAAGACCATTCGTAAGGTAAAAACCTGATATTTTGAGAGTGGGGAAGCGCTCTAAAGTGAAAGGGGATTCGTAAACTCATTGTTTCTCAATTCTTGCTCAAGGCTTGGAGAATTAGCAAGGAAAACCTCACTAGGTTTTCATCCTAAAGGTAAGATTCTACTTCCTAGCCCTCAGTTTCGGGATTTAACTTAAAATAGATAATAAGAAAAGCCATTCTTGGGTGTGAGAGTTGTCCATTATACATGCACGTACTATTAAGATTTGGGGGAAGATTGTTGAGCTAAATTGGATAGACTTTGGGTAGTGGAATGAAGGAATCCACCATAGGAGGACCTTGAAATCATAATACCCACCTAGTGTTTGATAAAATGCTCAAATGAGCTGGAACCATGAAGTCCTTCCTAGTTATGTTCAATTTTTCTATATCTCTAAATAGATCAAAGTTGCTAGGATTTCAGAACTGTGTAGTGAATTAAGGAAAGCTCAAAGCGAGGTATGTTGGCTAAACTTTTCTATTAGAATTGAACCCCACAATATCCTTGTAAGTCCTGAGTTGTTCATCATAAATTGATTATTCCGAATAATCCTTGTGTCAAAAGATATATGTTCAATATATATTCCGAATGTTCTTGTTATGTTATGTCCATTTGAAAATGTGCTCGAAGCATGAGTTGCATATCTAAATGTTATACCTTCAAGTTGTGATTCAAATGCAAGCTATTATGCGAAATTATGTAAGAAATCTCAATGTGCTTAACATTCTCATTTGCTCATATGTGGACTTAAAGTCTTGAATAGAAATGTTTTGATGTTGATGATCCGTGATGATGTTTGGAAGTGAAAGAGATGAACATGAAATATGAAATACGGCCAGCGTGACAAGAGTGAAATTGTGTTATGGCCATTAGTGCTAATGAAATGAATGATCTATAAAAGATAATGAAATGAGTTGTCAATCCATTAAATAAATAATAAATGCCCTGGGAATGTCGTTAGCCACCGAGGAAGGGTAGGTTGAAATAACTTAACCCCAAGACTACACTTGTTGATGTAGGGGTGAATTGTGATTGTACGCCTTTATTGGGATGAGATTGATGTGATGAGAATATTCCCCTTTATAAGAATGAGATTCATGTGATGAGAATATTCTCCTTTATTGGGATGAGATGATTTCTAGAAAAGGGTGATGTCGATCCACACGGCATTGTGGTGAGACAACCTAGCAGGTCGGGTCGTGATCGGACGCCATGCCGCACACATGGTGGTGATTGTGCTTGAGATTATGATTGAAACAATGATTGAGACTGAGATAATGATTGTGATTGTGGTTGATGTATTTGGGTGAGACTGCTTAGCCGATCAGGCCATGATTAGACTCCGTGCTAAAATTACGGTGGTATATCGGTGCTAAGATCTCCCAACCTAATATATGGAAATTTACTTGAAATTGTCTTGCTCCTAACTTGATGTTGGGGTATCGTTTGAGGCTCTCGTTGATTTTATAAATTGTCCTTCCTTGTGTTATCATTCGTTCTATTGAGAGGGTGTTTAGTCATTCACACTAGTACTATTCCGCATGTACTAACGTCCCTTTTGTCGGGGGCGCTGCATCTTTAATAGATTTAGCTGGTTCCACAGTAGGTGGCTTTGATCATTGATTTTGTGAACCCCACTTCATTTCGGGGTCCTATATCTCTTGTCCTTTGTACATAGCATTTTGAGGTATAGCCGGGGCTTTTTTGTCGGCACTGTCTTAGCGCTCTTTTATTTTTGTTAGAAGCTCCTTAGACATAGTGATACGGACTCTGAACGAAAACATGGTTATAGCAAAATATGCGGAATCAAAAATAAGAGCTAGACCTACGATTGATTGGAAGAACAAGAACCAATTAGGATATATAGCCTAATTACCTCTATAAACTCAATTAGTTGTAACCCTAAGGTATGAAAATAAGAGCTAGACCTACAATTGATTGGAAGAACAAGAACCAATTAGGATATGAAGCCTAATTAACTCTATGAATACAATCAATCGGAACCCTAAGCTATGGAAACCCTCAAGAGATAGGCAACTATTGAAAACCCGAATAAAGTAGTTAAGCAATTAAGCATTCACTACTAATTTCTCACCAACTAAGACTAATTTAGCACTAACGAAAGCATAAATAAAGCAATAAAGGAATTAAAGACATAAACATAAATGCATTAATTAAAAAATAAGGGTAGAGTGTTAGACTTGCATGTCTTCAAGTTTATCGTTCATCAAATCTACTTAAAACAAAAGTCTTAAAGGCTATTTATACTAGAGTGGGTATTTGGCTACAAATGACCAAATACCCCTAAGCTAATTCTAAGGAGCTTAGTCAATTATTACAAGTATAGCCTTCTTCATTTTGACTATTTTAAAGCACTCTAATGTTATGATATTGACTTGGAAATTATTAGGCATGCTCATCCGGCATGTATCATCCTACCCCCTTGAAAGAAATTCGTCCTCGAATTTGGACCTTGCAAAACCAAGAAAGGGCAAACATAAGTACCAATCCAATCACAAAAAGCATTGTATGTCCAAGCTAAAAGATCAAGGATCACAATCTTGTACTCAAAGGTGACACTCTTATGATATACCCAAGTGTCAAAATCTAATAAAGAACACATTTCCTGGACAAATGACAAATACTTGACTAGAAGAAAAAAAATCCTCATGAGAAGAATCAAAAGAGTGTAAAGTTGAGCATGCCTCCTTAATCAGGACTAGTGACGCGAAGAACAGAGCTCTGGCGATAGGCGATTTGCGAAGAACAGTCGCGATTGCACAAATTTGAGGCAATAATCGTTCAGATTAGTTGCTTGAAAAAACTGACCAATAATATAATTTCCCTACCACTTATAAACCACACAGCCCCCTTTTTTCTTAGTTAGTATCGAACAAATGAATTAGAAAGAGGAAGGAGACGAAAGAGACGACTGGTGCGATTCCAGTCGCCCACCGCGTCGGAGGTGCCATGGCGACGCCGGTGGCCTCAATTCCGACCGGCGAAGCCCCCACGTCAACATCCCAACCACCCCCAGTAGCTGCGAACACCCAGCCGATGGATTACAGTAGACTACTTCGACCACCCGCTGTAACATCGAAATTGGAGTTATGCCCAGTTAGTGTCGAACATGGTGAACCTACCATAGAATTCACCATGGATGAAGTTAATGGCTTTACGAGGGAAGAAGGACTACATCAAGCTATAATCATGAAATTTTCCTATGGAAGACCAGACCTCCAATTGATTCGAAGGATTTTCCAGTTGCAATTTGACATTCAAAGTGGATTTAATGTTGGGCAACTGGATTATCGGCATTTGTTGGTCAGATTCGACCTTTATGTTGATTTTGTTAAATTTCTGTCACATTCAACTGGTGTGCTGAAAGCCAATGGCAATGAATTCTTCTTCAGAACGTTTCCGTGGACTATGACTTTTAATCCGAAGGAGGAAACGTCCAAGGCGGTAGTGTGGATATCAATGCCAGGTCTGCCCCCAAATTTCTTTGCAAAAAAGTCAGTCATGTCGATTGCATCAGCAGTGGGCAAACCTCTTGCGGTCGACAAGGCGACAAATGACAGGACAAGACCTAGCACGGCTAGGGTCAAGGTATTGATTGATTTGTTAGATGATCATCCAACCAAAGTTAGGTTGCGGGTCGTTGACAAAAATACCGGGAAATTCACTGTGTTTTACCAGGATATTGTCTATGACAACTTACCAAGGTATTGCACTTTGTGTAATCATCAAGGTCATGAAGAATCAGTTTGTCGTCTTTCAAAAGACAAAGCCGAACATGATGAAGAAGCAGCAGTAAAACAAAAAAAGGTAGGTACTCAAGGGAGGCAAGTTTATCGCAGGGTGCCAGCAAACAAAATGGAGCAGTTTAAAGGTGATGCGAGGGATATCTTGAATGCCAAAAAGATTGCTGATCAAGTGGAAAATTCTGGAAAATATATGGGGATTGTTGTACAAAACTCAACAAAGGATGCAGGGCAACCAAAAGTGGCAGAAAATGTGGTGCACACACTGACCATGGGTAATGACAATATTGTGAATCAGAAAGCGACTAAAGAAATAGGCGAATCGTCTGTTTCACGTACTGTCAAGGAAGCTGTGGAAAACAGCAATAGGTTTGCTATTCTGGAAGTGCAAGAAAATAACCATTTTGTACTGACAGATGAAAATGAGGCTCGAAACATCAGGCAGCCTAATGGGTCAACGGAAAAACAATGTGCGGAATCTGGAAAAAAAGAGATAGTTAACAAAAGGAAAGAAAAGGAAGCTACTGTTCAGTGGGTGCAAAGAAGTTTCAGGCCAATCTTGGTAGAATCTAACACGTCCTGTCAAGAAGTACCTTCGCAAGACGCTTGCATAGAGCGACAACTTGTGAACAATGAAGATCAAGGTGACATTGGCAGCAGAATCACAAGTGGAGAATAACAGATAGTAGGCCAAACAGGAGCACATTTGACAAATCAATTACAAGGTGACATTGAGGAAGAACAACGCCCTGAAGAGGTGTCAAGGGATAAGGTACACTGTGATGAAGCAGAAACAGAGGGCAAATCAAACACAAGGATTACTCGAGACCATCTCGATCAGCAAGGATTAACAGCACAGCAAATAGAAATTGCACCAAAGTCAACAGCATTGATAGCCACGGTTGATGGAGTCCCAGTGTATATTCATGATTCAATTGAGCCATGTACTATATTAATCATACTGCCACAAGTGCGACAGCACAGCAAATTGAATTTGCAACAAAATCGACCGCAGTTGTGGCTGCTCAGTCGAAACAGTTGCAGCTAGATGGGGAATCGAGCAGTGAAAAAGCTATACAATTGCAAGTGAATGTGCCAATGAAGAATCCGTTGCAAACACTCCATGACATTGTTACCCATCCCATAATATTGAACCAACTGATAACACTTGCCTACAAAGTCAGCAGATGGAGGAAGAAGAAGAAGATGAATCAATTGCCGCAAACTTTAAGCAGATAGCAAGGGAGGCTGATATATCCCCTGCATCGAGCCTTAAGGCAGGGAAGAAGAAAAAGAAACCAAAGAACAAAGAGCAACCAACAAGAACCCTGCCCAAGAGGGCAACCTCGCATAATAATTGATGATGAAGGTCCTTATATGGAACATTAGGTCTGTCAACACAGAGCAGGCCTTTCCAAGACTTATCAAAATGCATCAGGAACATAATTATGTTGTCGTTGCACTGATGGAACCATTTCAAAAATCTGGTCATATACAAAGGTATAAGAACAGGTTGCGTATGGAAGATGCTTATTCTAACATCAACGGCAAAATCTGGTTGTTCTTTAATTCAAATCTGGAATGGGAACTGGTAATGGATACGGAGCAGCAGGTCACAATTAAGTTAGTGCAACATGATTTTGATAAGCAAATTGTTATGACTTTCGTCTATGCAAAATGCGATGCTTTGGAAAGACTAGAACTATGGGATAATCTATACTACATGGCTAGTGATATGGACAGTCCTTGGATGGTCGGTGGTGATTTTAATGTTATTATAAATGAAGAAGAGAAGATAGGAGGGCCGCCCGTATTACCACCAGAGTATGAAGACTTTGCATTTTGCGTTAATTCGTGCGGCTTGTTTGGCCACGGATATAAAGGCAGCCCATTTACTTGGTGGAATGGGCGATCGAATGCAGAGTGCATTTTCAAAAGATTGGATAGAATCCTAGTCAACCTACCATTTCAGAATATGTTCCCAACAATCGAGGTAGAGCACCTAATAAGAACTGGGTCTGATCATGCACCTCTATTCATGACGTGTGGACAGCAAGCTTCAGAATTTGCGAAGCCTTTCAAATTCTTAAACTTCTGGACTAAGAATGACACATTCATGGAGGTAGTGAAACAGAATTGGGCTGCAGACTTTATTGGTGATCCACTTCTCATGTTCAAGCACAAACTTAAGAAGGTAAAAGCAGCACTTTCTAAGTGGAGTAGACAAACATTTGGCGATATTTTTAAACAGCTTGCAATCCTGGAAGATATCGTGAGAGTTAAGGAAATGCTATTTGAGGAGGAACCAACAATCCAGAATAGAATTGTTCTTCAAAAGGCACAGGCAGAACTGAAAAGATATCTAAGTATCGAGGAGCAGTTTTGGAAGCAGAAAGCTGGAATGGTATGGTTCGACGAAGGTGATAGGAATACTAGATTCTTTCACAACCATGTTAACGGGAAGAGACAAAAGCTACAGTTGAAAAGAATTCAAAATGGAGATGGATCGTGGGTAGAAAATCAGGAAGAAATAGCTGACGCAGCAGTGAAGGTTTATAAGAATCAGTTCACAACTGAGGGAGACACAGATGATTTCTCCATGCTCGAAATTCTGCCACCAGTGGTTACCACGCAACAAAATGTTGATCTGTGCAGATACCCAATGCTGGAGGAGGTGAAAGCAGCTGTGTTCAAACTGAATGGAGAAAATTCCAGCGGCCCAGATGGATTCACGGGGTTATTCTACCAAGTGTGCTGGGATGTGATTGGTACTGACATTCACAATATTGTGTTACATTTTTTTGGAGGAGCACCGTTGCCTAAATCCATCACTCATACTAACTTAGTGCTACTACCCAAGAAGTTGAATCCTCACACATTCTCAGAATTAAGACCCATCAGTTTGAGTAACTTTATCAACAAAGTTATCTCAAGAGTCATTCATGATAGACTGGAGAAACTCCTACCTAAATACATTTCTCAGAACCAATCGGGATTTGTTAAAGGAAGAAGTATCTTTGAGAATATTCTGCTCACACAAGAAGTTGTTACAGACATTAGGATGCGAGGAAAGCCTGCTAATGTGGTAATAAAACTTGATATGGCAAAGGCGTATGATAGGGTATCTTGGAAGTATTTGATGCACGTATTAAGAAGGATGGGTTTCGCTGAACACTTCATTACAATGATTTGGAATTTACTGGCTAACAACTGGTACTCGGTGCTCGTCAATGGAAAATCAGCAGGTTTCTTTAAATCTTCAAGAGGATTGAAGCAAGGAGACCCTCTATCTCCTACTCTGTTCATTCTGTCGTCCGAAGTATTGTCTAGATCATTGAACAAATTGTTTTAGGACAGATCGTATATCGGATTTGGGATGCCTAAATGGTCTGCCCCTTTGAATCATTTGTCATACGCCGATGACACAATCATCTTTGCTTCTTCACACCCTCCATCACTGAGAAAAGTAATGTCAGTACTAGCAGGATATGAGGATGTGTCGGGCCAGTTAATTAACAAATCGAAGAGCTCTTTCTTTATGTACGCAAAAGCAGCACATTCTTTGTTCCGATCTGTTAAGGAGATCACAGGTTTCAACAGAGGACAATTTCCTCTAACTTACCTGGGTTGCCCTATTTTCCACACAAGAAGAAGAAAGGAATTCTACCAAGATCTCATCAAAAAGGTGAAGAATAAATTACATGCTTGGAAAGGGAAATTGTTATCCTTCGGAGGAAAGGCCACATTGATTAATAGCGTACTACAAAGTATGCCAGTGTACATGCTGTCAGTGCTCGATCCGCCAAGAAATATACTAGATCATCTTCATAAAATATTTGCTAGGTTCTTTTGGAGTACAACAGAAGAGGGGAGGAGCAGGCATTGGTCGTCATGGCAGAATCTATGCCTCCCAAAAGCAGAAGGAGGGCTAGGGTTCAGATCGTTACATGATGTATCTAAAGCATTATTTGCTAAGCTTTGGTGGAGGTTTAGGACAACAAAATCTTTGTGGTCAAACTTCATGTGGAACAAATATTGCAAGAAAGAAATGCCAACTGTTGTTCAATTTAGAGGGGGATCAAATGTTTGGCGGCAGATGTTAAAAGCTAGAGATGATGTAGAGCATGAAATTTTGTGGGAAATGAACACTGGCTCAACCAACATATGGCATGATAACTGGACAGGTTTGGGTGCATTGTATCATGTGCTGCCTTATGACTTCAACATCGATGAAGATCTTCAAGAGGTAACTGAATTGCGACAAAGCGGAGAATGGAATAATCAACTGATTGAGCAGAAACTACCTGAAGATATAGCAGCCCATGTGAAGGAGAAATACACTTTCATGACAATGATAAAGGGTGGGACACACCTCTTTGGATGCCGAACCCATCAGGAAAATTTACTGTAAGTAGTGCTTGGAAGCTTGTTCGACATAGAGCTAACGAGAATAAAGAGTTCAGTTTGATGTGGACTAAGGGACTACCATTCAAGATCTCTTTTTTCATATGGAGGCTTTGGAGGCAGAAACTAGCAACCGATGATGTGTGGAGGAGACAGGGATACACAGTCATGTCGAGATGCTGGTGTTGTCAACATCCTCAGGAGGAAACATTTGAACACATTTTTCTGACTAGTCCTACAGCTAGTAAGGTATGGAAACATTTCATGAGTGCAGCAGGAATCGTTGAGCCCATGGTACAATTGAAACAGGTGATTAGAAGCTGGTGGGGTGCAGTAACATGTTCAAAATTGAGGCCTCTTTTCCAGGCAGCCCCAGCTATTATAACATGGGAACTTTGGAAGAAAAGAAACAAGGGCAAGTATGGAGGAAATGTGTCAACTAATAGGGTCATACATGAAGTGAACCAGACACTATTTTATTTAGCAAGGAGCAGATATCCATGGCTATCAAATATACCACTCTTATGGCCAGACATGATCCACTTTTTTGAAGCCTATAAGCCAGTGTTGATTACGAGGCGAGTAGTTTGGAAGTATCCGTTCCAAGGGTGGTACAAATGCAACACGGATGGGGCGTCAAAAGGTAATCCAGGAGATAGCTCAATTGCATTTTGCGTTAGAAATGACACTGGGGATCTTGTATACGCAAAGGCAGTGGAAATTGGAGTTACCACTAACATTGTAGCCGAAGCAAAAGCAATACAGCAGGGGTTACAATTCTATGTCGAACATGAACTGCACCCTCTCATCTTAGAAACTGATTCATTGACATTGAAGAGGGTAATCGAAGGGGAATGGGATACACCTTGGGCGATCGCCACAGAAGTCAAGAAGATCAAGGAGATGATGGATCACTTTAATGTCGTGCTACAACATGTATTCAGAGAAGGCAACGCAGTAGCGGACTTTTTAGCTAACGTGGTGTTCTCTTTTGCAGGTTCTTTACAGTTCTACTCTTTCAATGAATTACCAAGTGAAGGAAGGAAGCTCGTCAACTTAGACAAATCGCAAACGCCTAATCTAAGGATTAGGATTGCCAAAAGAAGAGCTCCATACTAATAATGTTTTCCCGAGCTATCAAACAATGGTGTTGCTGGGTTATACGCTGTACATCAATAGAAAGCTGTCCGGTGGTATTAGTGCGTCATCACGCTCATTCCGGAAGTGGGATATTGATGTATGGAAGTAATAAAACAGCAAGCTACTGGGTACGAGATCGTCAAGAGCAAGAACCAACTAAATGTAGGTCGAAACATAAGCAGAACTTGAATTGGTCGAGCACTTCAACCATACAAAACTCAAACACAGGTCAAAACTTCAATTTGAATGCTGAAAAATTGAGTGGATCGACTGTGTCGACCTTTTGGGAAGCACACAACAGAAGCAACATTGAAATGAAGAAGGGAAACACCGTGCTTTCACTCTTCACTAACAGGGTGCTTTCTTTCTTCTTCTTCTTCTACTCCTTCTTCTTTCTTTTCTTTTGCAGAAGGCATGGTACTACAAAAGTCCTTGATCAACTGTCTTTAAGTTTTGATAATCCTACTGAAACTGAAGGACAGTGGATCGGTTCGAGTTTGATATATGCATCTGTTCGAGTTCGAGTTGTGCAATTTGAATTGCTGGTTAATGATGGAAGGTGGCCAAGATGCAGACAAAGTCACATAGTATTAGTACATCCACCAATTGTCTTATCATGTCCACTTGCTCAAGCTGGAAATACACTAAGGCTATATGAAGATTGTACTGAAGGAAACTGTGAAACCACAACGCTGAGAGATGAATTGTCACCAAGCATCGACAATGCAGTCCCTATGGCAACTGAAGGGCAGTTCAAACTGACTGAAGAACAATTGAAATTGGTGACGATTACAGCTGAGAATGAAAAGAATGTTGGTGTATCACAAATTGATGCTAATCTCTGGAATATAACATTGGAAAACAAAATTAGAAGCAACTAGAATCGAACCCAAACAGCAGGGAACATACCCATTGTTAATGGAATCGACTCTCAGTGTCTCTTGTTCTGTGAACAACCAGAGAGCTACCTCAACACTATGATCGAGCACATCTCAAGAAGACAGTCGAGTATCTTTAGTAAGCTGAACCCAACTTTGTCGAGCACTACAACCAAACAGAAAGCTGAGAAACTGGGTGGTTCGACTGTGCTGATCTTTGGGGAAGTACACAACAAAAATAACATTCTAAAGAGGAAGGGCAACACTGTTCTATCACAAATTGGTGATAAGTTCTTGAAGGCAACATTGGAAAACAAGCAGGGATTTCACTAGAACCAGAAACCAGCAGCTGCGATCATTTTCTTTGATCATGGAATGGTATTTCATTGTCATTTGTGCTATGAACATATAGAGAAGTGCTCTACCATCATGATCGAGCACATTCAAGGAGACAACAAGTCTAAAGGTTTGACTGGAAAACAAATTTGGGAGGACATCCTACAAGATCGATACCAAAAATCAAAAAGGGGGCAGTTTAGAAATTCGAAGTCGAGAGGGGGGCAGGCTACATTCTTACTGTCGAGCAGCTTTTGTGAGCAGTACTCTAATCCATTGAGCATAACAACAGTTCGGAGCTCGATCACAATGAAAAACATCACCTTGAATGCTGAAGGACTGGGAGTGTCGACTATGCTGATCAGGTGGAAAGCATCCAACAGAAGCATCGCGGATTTTCTCACTAACATGGTGTTTTATTTTGCAGGAAACATTCAGTCATTTAACCCAAGAGTGACAAAATGGAGCATAAATCTGGATAAGCCACAAACACCAATAGAATCGCAAAAACAAAAACATCCTGATAAATGGTTGAAAGAGACCTATATGCAGACAATCACATACAATATTAGAACATTACCAGTGGTATTAGCGTGTTCACATGCTCATTCTGGAAGTGTAATAATATTGTATGAAAACTGTACTATAGGAAATAGTGATACTACACTGGATCAACTGTTATCAAGCTTCGATAACACAGCTTCTACTTGTCGAACTGAAGACAGTCGACTTCCACTGGAGAACAATTGTAACTGGATGAAATACCAAGGCAGAAAATTTCATATAGAGTTAGAACACATTCCAGTGGTATTAGCATGTTCACATGCTCAGTCTGGAGGTGTACTAATGCTGTATGAAAATTGTAGTGCTGGATACTACGACACGGGTAGCACAATTGTACTAAGCTTGACCAAAGCAGTGCTTACTTCAACTGAAGGACAATCGGAAAGGCATCTGTGCTGCAAACAAACAGATCATCATGAGAAAGCACAACTCAAAGAATCAAATATTGTTCAATTTTTTATTACATACCACAGGAGCGACATTGAGGATCGAAAGGAACAAGCAATAACAAATTACAGGGTGAGATCGAGAAATGCAGCAGTGGGCAAAGCTTCTCCTATTTGTGAGCAACACTACACCCTGCTGAGGATTGGTTTACTACAATTCGACTCAATGACAACACTGGAAATAGGCATCAATGTCACTGGAATCAAACTGAAGCAGCAGAAAACATATAGGAATCCTTTTCTTTATCTTCTGTGCTGCGAAGTTTTCAGGGAACTGTGTCAACATCAGAAGAGCAGATCGAAGAAGGCAATTGAGAACTGATTGAAGCCAAAGTACTGTCGAATTAAAGACAGTAATCCACAATTGCAGTAAAGAGATTCAAATGACAAAAAGCTTAAGGTTGAGAACTGGCAGAAAACGATCCAGTTTAGTGAAACATGGCCTATGTACAGAATGTTCATAGAATGTTAGAGCATCTTCCAGTGGTATTAACATGTTCACATGTTCATCCTGGAGATGTGATAACACTTATGACAAATGCATTATAGGACATCATATCAATGGCGTCACTGATCCTGCCAAACGACAGAAGGAGAGTTAAGGGCGACTGATAATCGAAGGCAGGTCATAACCAACGAGGCAATGTGAAGGGACTGGAGATTCTCGTTTGCCAATCCAGTTGAATGCAAAACTTGGCGCCTGGTGAGAGCAATAGAGGCGCTACATATATGTTTTGCAATTGGCGGGGAATATGCAAACATTCACGAGTTGGAATATGACGGACTAGATGGAACACGCACTTAGTACCATTAGGAATACATGTAATTTTTGTGTATATTTGACCTAGCCTCACTACCCATCGTTTTTGTAAATATGACGGACTATCGATTTAAGATAGAAAGTCATAACATCCCTATAGGTCTAACTTCCCCTAGTTACTTAGATGCATTTGATCATCAAATGTACACTTTTTGCTATATGGAGGTCAGGTGTATGCCCCCCTCCACTTTTGTACTTTTTGTTTATATATATGAATATCTATTTGCTTAAAAAAAAAAAAGAG
>MCJB01027787.1:97022-197439 GCA_002018475.1 Nicotiana obtusifolia
GAATATCTATTTGCTTAAAAAAAAAAAAGAGTGTAAAGTTTCATGCTTCCAACAAAACCACAATCTTGTCAAATTCTCAACAGAGTGCACAATTTTATGGTATAACCAAGTGTCATAAGAAGCAATAAAAAGCATACTTCCAACCCAAAGGAAGACGCTTCACTGTGATAAGAAGGAACTCCGGGGTCAAACACAAATTTTAATTCCCAAATATCTACACACTTTCCAACAACTTCACATGACAACTTAAGAGATATGCGAAGCTCATCATGAATCATCATATGAAGAATATCACAATACTCATAGTTAAAATTCTTTACCTCAATGGCCTTAGATAAACATAAGATAAGCATAAGCCAAACGTACATACCATTCTTGCTTTTGGGCAAAACAAAAAGCTCTTGACAAAAAGTATGCCAAAGTATTAGTTCAAGGCCATTCTTACCCTTAGCAACTTTCTCTTGTTGAACCTTCACAAAACAATCAATAGTTAGGTTCTTTTTGCTCAAATGATTACTCAAAACACCAAAAGAAATATTCTTACCTTTTCTCATAGAAATATTAGCAAAATCTAACAAGAATGTTCTTTCAAATGTAGGAATAAGATAAGTAAAGCAATTAATACTAGTGCTAATATCAAAAACTTTACTTTCCTTTTCACACTCAACAAAATCATCACATAAATATGCATAAGAGTCATCAAGATCAAATACTAAAAAAGTCAACTCATTGGAATACAAATGAAAATTTTCTTCTTTTATATTTATGTCATTATAAGTAACTTTTTCACTCTCCAACAAGGCATCTCCACACTCACATTTGCTCATTTCACCATAAAAATTGAATCTTTTTGCCAAAGGAATGAAAATAGAATCAAAAGAATCATCGACACATTCTTCTTGATTCATTTCTCCATAAACGTCAAAACTTTCTTCCAACAAAGTTAAAGTAGA
This sequence comes from Nicotiana obtusifolia, assembly GCA_002018475.1. Taxonomy (NCBI): domain Eukaryota; kingdom Viridiplantae; phylum Streptophyta; class Magnoliopsida; order Solanales; family Solanaceae; genus Nicotiana; species Nicotiana obtusifolia. The sequence goes on from MCJB01027787.1 coordinate 97,976, forward strand.
GTCAAAAGAATCATCACATGCATCATCCCGTAAAGGTGGGGTATCATAAGATTCAACATCACACAAATCACTAGCTAAGGAGTCATTAAACAAAAACTAGAATCATCCAATAATACACAAGAACTCCTAGCTAGTTGCAAGTCATAACTATTTTTCTCATTACAAGATAAAGAAGTATCAAACTTATCAATATCATAGCTATCTTTCAAACTCAAAGTGTCACCACAATCAACTAAAGTATCATGAGTAGAAGGATAAGCTATTTTACCTTGAAGCTCTTCTAAAATGAAATTCTCTTTACCTTGAACTTGCTCATTGAATTTAAAAAGTTCTCTCGAAAAGGTAGCTTGATCTTCTTCCAAGTTCATCAAAGTAGATTGAATTTCACTTGATGGCTCATCTCCAAAAGTTCCTTCACAAGATACAAAACAACTAGAGAAAGAAGAAAAGTTATTAGCATTAGAATAAGGAAACTTTTCACTCTCTTTTTGTTTTCCCTCTTTCTTGTCTCCCATTTTACTTTTAAGCTCTTCACTCTTTTCTTGCGACAACTCACTCACTTCACTCCACACTTTCTCTCCTTTTTCCACTCTAGAGTTGTCACTTTTCTCTCCCTCACTTCTCTCTATCTTTTGTCTCTTTTACTTACTTTTTCACTTTGCATTTTTCAAGGACGTTCTCAAACTCATTTGGCCTCTTCCCCTTTGGTTCACTTCATCTCCTCTATATTTGTCATTGAAAACTTGTTGGATATTGCCCAACTCATTCAAGGTGTCCTCTTGATCATGTTGAAAAAGTGGGTTGTTCATCATTCGATATTCTTGAGGTAATATGAGTGGTCGAGGAGGGAGATTATCCCTCCTTGATGGTACTTGAGGCATATGTTGGGGAGGTAAAATCATTGGTGGTTTAGGTTGGGTCGTTTGGGGTGGTGGTATTATGGGTATGTGTGCTTGAGGTCTAAATGATGGTTAGTGTTGGTAGTGTGTAGGCGGTCGGTAGTTTGGTGGAGGAAAATAAGGTCCCTTTGGTGAATGTGGTCGCTTTGGCAGGTTTTTTGGTATTTGGATATGTTGGTTGTGATGCAGTTTTCCTCTTTGTAGCATTTGTCGCACTTGTGAAGAGAGGGTCTAGTAGAGGAATTAGTATGCACCATACCACTCTCCCTTCCTTGTTGCCTCAAGTGAGATTCCCCAATAAAGAATTCAACCTTGCATTCGTTTTGTATTGCCATATGGTAATATTGGTAACCTTCTCACTTGTCATAAAGCATAGATACAACTTCATGCATCGGAGTCTTACTCCTTGGATCACAATTAGGACTAGAAGTTTGTCCGTACTCCATGATACCTACAAAAGGAGCAAACAAAGTAGTAGTAAAGTCCTCACCAAGCTCACTCGATGTCACTCAAACCTAGTGTATCACACTTTGCACCAATTGGCTTTTGAGTGCTCAAAGTCCTATTCGCTCTTGCCTTTTTCTGGTCAAGTAGTGAATGTTTGCCAACAAACTTAAGTCCCAAAGTTTCACAACAAGTTCCAACCGTCTTCGGGGTGGAGTGGAAGTTGTGTATTCACAAGGACGGGCAATTAAAAGCAAACAGACTTGAGCCAAACAATTTGCAACAAAAGTAAAAGATAAAAGCACGAAACAATTTGCATGAAAGAAAGTTAAGCACACCAAGAAACTAGAATTAAACTCAATATGAACTAATATCATGTTAATCTAGTTGAGAATTAAGAAACAAGAAGAAAAGATTAACTGGAAAGAAAAGAGAACTGGGCAGAAAAATTTCTAAACTTCTGTCAAAATGCTGGAAAAATTGTTCTATGACCAGACCCCAAACTCAACAAATTTCCCAAACTGTGCAGGCCTCAAATTGTGTAGTAGCTGGTGCAAAACCTCTGGTGCCACTGGCAGTCATTAAGCATGTGCAGATTTAGTAAAACTGGGCAGAATCAATTCAAACAGTTGTAGAAAAAAAATGCCGAGGCAGTGCAGTATTCTCAAACTGGAATAAGCTGGTGCAGATTTGCTGTTCAATTGCTGCTCAAAACTGATCAGGAGCAGTAGTTCTAAAGGTTCTGCTCAAGTTATGCAGACTTACAATTTGCAGAAAATAGTCCAAAATTGCAGGGGAACTGTGCAAAAATTATCTGTAAAGAAATTCTGGACTGTGCAGCTTGTAGAAATTGCAGAAAGTTGTTCTAAAGACCAAGAACTTGGCTGAGAACAGCTGTGCAAGACTGCTGAAACCACTGCAGGATTTCAGCTCAAAGAGTGCAGAGTTACAGCTTCAACTATGCAGAATTTATGCTCAAGAAGTGCAGGATATTAGCTGTGCAATCACTGGACAAAACTGATGCAAAAGAACTGTAGATTTTGCTGTAAAACAATGTAGATTTCAGCAGCTCAAACAGTGGAGAAACAGTGCAGAAATTTTCAGCCCAAGCAGTGCGGATTTTGGCTGTCAAAACACTGCTGAAATTTTGCAAACTGGGCAGAGGAAAAGAACTGTAGCAGCAGGTGACCAAATTGTAGCTAATACTACACAATTATAGAAATATAAAACTGCGGAACTCAAAAAAACTCGGCAGAATAGTACTGCAATTCTGCTGTCAAAAATTCTGCAGAAAACCAAATTTCTTTCCACAGTTTTGGTCAGCTCAAAATGTGCAGAAATTGCAGCCTAGCAGTGCAGAAACATTGTTGAATTCTCAGTCCAAACTGTGCAGGCTTTCTCAATACTGGTGTATTAGGTCGGTTATAATCGACCACATAAGGAGGATCGAGCCCGGGCAGAAGGCAAGACCGGATATCTATCTGGGGTCAGCAAGGCAGGTACGAAGGTGGAGCAACCGATATGGGGCAATCAGCATCGATCAGTGCAGGCACACTTCGTAACGAAAGATCAGTTTCAACCGGGTATCTCGTGGATGGATTCCTAATATCTCGGCGGGCATGAAGGTCTCAACCGTCATACACGTTAAACCATTATTTTAGGGATTCCACCCCATAACTGAAGGAATTTTATCTTGTAATTAGGGTTTTACCATATTAAGGAGTCTTCTTTTACCTATAAGAAGGGTATCTACCTTCATTGTAATGCAGAACAGTTACGAGAAAAATACTAACTATTTTAGCACTCATTTAACAATATCTATCATCATTTGTCGCCTTTCATTCCATTATCAATTATCCATTCAAATACAGCGGTTTGATCATTATATTGCTTGTTAAAATTCAATTGCTTTATATTATATCTGACATTGTGTCAAATCAATTCGTACATCCTTAGCTACGACGAATAAATTCAATTGTTACTCAGATTTAAGGGTAAACAGTTTGGCGCCCACCGTGGGGCTAAGGATATTAACGAATTTTTTGATACAATTTTCTGTTATACGCTATTTTACACTTGCTCTTTGCAGAATTTCCTGTTTTTCAGATTACAGCATAATCATGTCACATTCGCTCCCCGTCAACAACGAGTTTAACCACCCAGGCGAAAACAACATTATGCCCGGACACGAGGTCTCGATCGATGCCAACTCCCAAATAGCAGTCGACGCAGATCAAACCCCTGGCCCATCAAACAGCGTTCGGGGGGAAAATCACTCAGGGATTCAACATAGTGGAGAAAATGAAATCAGCCTCAAAGTAATATTTGATATGCTCCAAGCCCAGCAAGCGGCCATAGCCCAATTACAAAATCGCGATCGGAACCCGGGCGGGGCCAAAGCCATTTCTTCTCGAGGGGCAGCCCGACAAGATGAGCGGATCACAACGCAACCGGATGAGAGCGGTTCAGGAATCAACTCCGGGATTATCAAAATGCTCGAAGAGTTGACCAAACAGGTGAAAAAAGAATTGAGGCAAACGACAAGAAGGTTGAAACATATAATTCAAGGTAGACCAGATACCGGGGGCCCCTCTGGTGCTGAAGGGTTTGGACTCGAAAAAGTTTGTGCAAAAACCTTTCCCGTCCAGCGCCGCTCCAAAGCCAATTCCAAAAAAGTTCCGCATGCTCGAAATTCCTAAATATAACGGGACTTCAGATCCAAACGAGCACGTGACAGCTTACATTTGTGCTATAAAAGGAAACGACCTCGAAGACGATGAAATCTGTTGGAAAAGGCATTCATGAAACCTTAACTATGACTTTGCGTCTTGTTGTAGGTTTTGATTCATGAAACCTTAACTAATGACTTTGCGTCTTGTTGTAGGTTTTGATAATCGACAAACCATCATTGACAAAATGCCGAGATTGCTATGGACTTTGTTGTGACTACAAATCAAGCTTTCAAGATGCTGCAATGCAAGTCAATGAATGGAACAAGTTGATGAAGCAAAAAGATTGAAGACCGAAGACGTTGTCTTAAGTCGTAATTTTGTTTTGATTTTTAATGTAATCTTGAATCAACTCTCGTTTTTAAGAACTTGGCTCAAAGTCTAAAAACGTTTTCAAATAAACATTGAAACATTTTCAAAACAATTGATTTTTCAATATAAATCAATTATTAATCAAATCGATGTTGGAACCAGGCCAACAATCGATTGTCAAGAGGTGACAATCGATTGTTGACTAAACACTGCCCAACAATCGATTGTCAAGAACTCCAGTGGACTCCAACAATCGATTGTCAGGATGTGACAATCGAGTGTTTGGTTCCAGTAACTTTAACAATCGATTATCAAGCTGAAACAATTGATTGTCAATATTACCGTTGGGTTACAACGACTAGTTTTTGTTAACAATCGATTGTGTGAAGTTAACAATCGATTGTTAGCAACGGACAGAAGACTTTTTGTCCCTAAACTCTTGTTTAATTAAATGGGAGGCTAGCCAACCATTCCCAACGGATCTATGGGGTTTTTGGGTTATAAATAGAACCTCTTAAACCTCATTTGAAACACAACACTTCTCTATAAACATAAGATTCATTTCTTCAAGTTTTCATAATTATTCAAAGCTATATTGAGCCATTTCTTGAAGATAAAAGTTGTGTTCTTGAGCTTATATTGTTTCACTCCATCTACTCTTTTGAGAGAATACTTTTGAGTGATTTCTTGTGTTGTCCTACATCTTTGGAAGATTGTTCCTTGTTGTAGTTAAGGAAGAGTTTCTTCCTTGTTTGTTGACGAACCTTGTGTGACTCAAGTGTTCGTGTTGTAAACAGTTTGTTAGGCATCCGCAAGCTTAACGGAGATAGTGAAATACTCAAGAGAGTCTCTTGAGGAGTGGACTAGCTACAAGTTGTAGTGAACCACTATACATTGGTGTGTACGTTCTTATTTATATTCTGCACTTTATTCCTCGCTCTTTCATTTTCGCATTTACGTCTTTAATTCTACATCTATCTTGCGAAAATTTTATAACATTCCTTATAACGCTATTTACCCCCCCTCTAGCATTAAGCGTATTTTCTAACAATTTGTATAAGAGTCTAATTCTCTTCAAGCCTTAACAGGTTGAGAAAAATAGAATGGCTTCTAGAAATTTGTACGCAGGAATAGGTGAAGGACAATCCACGTCGAGACCACCTCTCTTCGATGGGACAAACTACACCTATTGGAAGGAACGTATGAGGATATACGTACGAGCAACCGACTTCAAATTGTGGCAAATCACAGAAAACGGTGAGGAACCAATCACCAAGAAGGTTGGTGAGGTGATATGTCCTAAACTGGAAAAGGAATACTCCAGTGAAGACATCAAGAAAGTTGAAGCATATGCACGGGCTATCAACATACTCTATTGTGCAGTAAATCCGGATGACTACCGAAAAATTTCAAGATGCAAAACCGCCAAGGAGATGTGGGATAAACTGGAAATCACCTATGAAGGTACGTTCCAAGTCCGAAAGGATAAAATTGATCTTCTAACATATGAGTATGAACTTTTCAGGATGAAGGAAGATGAAAAGATTGAGAAAAACTTTGAACGGTTTTCGAACATTATAAATAATCCTGATGCTCTTGGAAAAATCATTTCCGAAGAAGAGCTTGTGAGGAAAATACTCCGAAGTCTAAAACCAGAGTGGCAATCTAAAGTTAATGCAATCCAAGAAGCCACCACCTCAACCAAGATCACTTATGATGGACTAAGAGGTAACCTTATCACCTATGAAACTACTCACCTTAACAAACCTATTGTCTTTGATGATGATAAGAAAAAGAAGATCTTGGCACTTAAGTCATCAACCTCAAGAGAGGAAACCAAGGAGGCCAAAGACTCTAGCAGTGATGACGAAGAATACGGCTTGGTAATCAAAAAGTTCCAAAAATTCATGAGAAGGGAACAAGAAAAGAAGACCAAGAAACAAGAACCTCCAAAGTGCTACGGTTGTGGAGAAGTTGGGCATATCAAACCGTATTGCCCAAAAGCCAAAACCGAGAAGAAAAAGCCCCACAAGAAGCAAAGGGCTTTCATGTCGTGGGAAGAAGATGACTCCGGCAACGAGTCAAGCGATGGAGAGGAAGTCGCAAATCTTTGTCTCATGGCCATTGAGGATACTCCTCAAGAAGATGAAGAGGTTAGTACTAAACTCCCTAAAGACTCTTATACCTTGGTAGAATTACAAAAAGCTCTTGAAGAACTTTATGACGAATTTGTCGGCATTAAAAATAAAAACAAAACTTTGAAGCAAAACTCTTAGACTCCGAAAAAGAGTTAGAAAAATTGACTAAGGATAATGAGAAACTAAAAGAAGAGAACAAAATTTTTGGAAGAAGGAGTGCCGATAAACCCGAAAGTTCAAGTAGCTCTTGTATTCTTGCAAATCCCTTAAGGCTCAAGTAGAAAAGTTAGAAGCATCTCTTAATAAATTCAATAAGCCTCAAAAGGATTTGAACCTTATTTTTGATCATGTTCATGTTGCCAAAGAAGGAATAGGCTTCAAGAAAAATAAGGGCAAAGTCGAGAGACAACCTAGTAAGGATAAAACTAGACCACCTAGAAAGAAAAACACTAGGTTTAAAAATCAAACCACTAAAAAAGCCTATAAACAACAATGTTAGGAGAAATGATGTAGCACAACCTAGGAAAATTTCGATAAACCTAGTGAATACTACTCCCCTAGATACATGTGGAATCCTAACGTAGTTTTTCACTATTGCGATAAAGTAGGCCACATAGCACCGGCATGCTACACTAGGCATAGACACTTTACCCAAAGTGATACATATTATTATGCCACTAACCCAAAAGGACCCAAAAGCACTTGGGTACCTAAATCCTATCATTAATTTGATTGCAGGTGTGCTTGAAGGCATCAAGTGTACTTTGGTACCTTGATAGCGGATGCTCCAAGCACATGACTAGTGATGCATCCAAATTCTTAAACATCAAACCAACAAAGGGAGGCAATGTCATCTTTGGTAACAACAACAGAGGAAAAATTATCGGCATTGGTTCGGTAGGCAAAAATTCTTCCTCCTCTATTGATGATGTTTTGTTGGTTAAAGGTCTCAAACACAATCTCTTGAGCATAAGTCAATTACGTGACAAGGGAAATCGTGTTATTTTCAATTCTAAGTATTGCTCGGTAGAACGCCTTAGTAACAATGAGGTAATTTTACAAGGTAATAGAATTGATAATATTTATATGGTTGATTTAGATAATACTTCATCAAATATTGCTAAATGCCTTATGAGTAAAGAGGAAGATACATGGCTATGGCATCGTAGAATAGCTCACATTAACATGGGTCACTTGAATAAATTGATGTCTAAAGACTTAGTAATTGGCATTCCAAATATTAAGTTTGAAAAAGACTCTATTTGTGATGCATGTCAAAAGGGAAAACAAGTAAAAGCTTCGTTCAAGTCTAAGAATATAGTTTCTACGACTAGGCCTTTACAACTTTTGCACATGGATCTCATTGGACCTTCTAGGACGAAAAGTTTTGGTGGAAATTATTTTGTCTTTGTTATTGTTGATGATTATTCTAGATATACGTGGATATTGTTTCTTACTCACAAAAGTGAGGCGTTTAATGTTTTTAGAAAATTTGCTAAAAAGGTCCAAAATGAAAAGAATTATAATATTGTAGCTATTAGAAGTGACCATGGGGGAAAGTTCGACAAAGACGAATTTGATGTCTTTTGTGACGAACTCGGCATCGATCATAATTTCTCAGCCCCATGTACACCACAACAAAATGGAGTGGTAGAACGTAAGAATAGATCTCTTAAAGAGATGGTTAGAACTATGATCAATGAGGCAAAAATTCCTAAGTATTTATGGGCCGATGCCGTAAGTACCGCGAGCTACGTTTTAAATCGAGCCGTCATTAGTCCCATGCTTATGAAAACGCCCTATGAATTATACAAAGAAAGAAAGCCAAATCTTTCCCATCTTCGCATCTTTGGTTGCAAATGCTTTGTTCATAATAATGGAAAAGACGATTTAGGAAAATTTGATGCAAAATCTGATGAAGGTATCTTCCTTGGTTATTCTTTGCGTAGTAAAGCCTATAGAGTCTTTAATAAATGCACTTTAACTATTGAAGAATCACCACACGTGTTCTTTGCCAAAAATAACCCTCGCTTGCCGAGAAAGGATATTTGTGATGATCTTGCAGATTCGTTAGAAAGAATCCATCTTGATGATAATCAAGGTCCAAGCCATACCAAGAAGGATGATGGTGAGAGGCCTCAAGAGGAGCAAAATGAAGAGCAAGAAGAGCTTCCTAAGGAGTGGAGAAGGTCTAGAGATCATCCACTTGACAAGGTAATCGGTGACATCAACCGAGGGGTAAGTACTCAAAACACTCTTAGGAACACAATCACACACATGGCTTTTGTTTCTCAGATTGAACCAAAATCCATTTCCGAAGCAATTAACGATGAACATTGGACCTTGGCAATGCAAGAGGAGCTTAACTAATTCAAACGGAATGACGTTTGGAAATTGGTGCCAAGACCCGATGACCATACGATAATTGGTACGAAATGGGTTTTTCGAAATAAGTTAGATAAAAATGGAGTAATCACTAGAAACAAAGCTAGGCTCGTAGCTAAAGGCTACAATCAAGAAGAAGGCATTGATTTTGAAGAAACCTATGCACCGGTAGCACGTCTAGAAGCGATTCGTTTACTTCTTGCTTTTGCATCATCTATGCATTTTAAAATTTTTCAAATGGATGTTAAGAGTGCCTTCCTCAATGGTCTTATTCAAGAGGAAGTGTATGTTGACTAACCTCCGGGTTTCGAAAACTTTGAGTTTCCGGATCACGTCTTCAAACTCAAGAAGCGCTCTACGATCTTAAACAAGCTCCCCGAGCTTGGTACGAGCAGTTGAGTAAGTTTCTTTTGGACAATGAGTTCAAAAGAGGAAGGTTGACACCACACTTTTTATAAAGAATAAAAATAACATCCTCTTAGTACAAATTTATGTAGATGACATTATTTTCGGTGCTACTAACGAGTCATTGTGAAGGAGTTTTCCAAGATTATCACTAAGGAATTTGAGATGTCTTTAATGGGCGAGCTCAACTTCTTCTTGGGCTTACAAGTGAAGCAAATGAAAGAGGGAACTTTCATTTGTCAATCAAAGTATTGCAAGGAGTTGCTCAAGCGCTTTGAAATGATTGAAGCCAAAGCAATGCCAACTCCTATGAGCACTTCGGGAACACATGACAAAGACGAAAAAGGTAAAGAGGTAGAGGTCAAAAAATACAGAGGTATGATCGGATCCCTTCTTTACCTTACCGCAAGTCGTCCCGATATAATGTTTAGTGTTTGTTTGTGTGCCCGATATCAATCTTGTCCTAAAGAATCGCACTTAACCGCGGTAAAAAGGATTTTGAAATACCTTATTGGTACGATGAACGTGGAACTTTAGTATCCCAAAGATTCATCTTATCATCTTATTGGCTATTCCGATTCCGACTTTGCGGGATGCAAATTGGATAGGAAAAGCACGAGTGGCACTTGCCACTTGCTTGGAAGTTCCTTAAATTCTTGGTTCAGCAAGAAACAAGTTAGTATTGCTTTATCCACCACGGAAACGGAATATGTAGCCGCTGGCAGCTGTTGTGCTCAAGTCCTTTGGATGAAACAACAACTTGTGGATTACGGCCTACGTCTTGATCACATCCCAATTAGGTGTAACAATACTAGTGCCATCTGCCTCACGAAGAATCCAGTTCTTCATTCGAGAACAAAGCACATTGACATTAGGAATCATTTTATTAGAGATCATGTTCTCAAAGGTGATGTCGAGATTGAGTTTGTGGAAACTCAAAATCAACTAGAAGACATCTTTACAAAACCTTTAGAAAAAGAGTCATTCTTTCGGATTCGAAGCGAACTTGGAATCCTTGACTCGACAATGATCTAAAATGAGTGCATCATTATTTTATTGAACATTACTAACTTGAGCGTCGGAGACGTTTATATCTCTTTTTGCAGGCTTCCCCATTATTTTGATGAGTCTTTAAGCAAAGGGGAACAAAATCAAGGAAGCTTGGAGATTAAACAAACTATTTTTGGTCAAAACGTCACACATAATCGATTGTATAGAACATATAATCGATTGTTTGGTCATACAATCGATTGTCCATGTCACACAATCGATTGCTAAACCTCACTGGAATATTGTAAATTCCAGAGACTTCAAATAATCGATTGTTACACAGGAACAATCGATTGTGAAGTCAAACAATCGATTGTCACCAACTAACAATCGATTGTCAACCATCACTGGAATATTGAAAATTCCAGAACACTCAAACAATCAATTGTCAGAACTAAACAATCGATTGACAGCATTTTTTTTGTTTCAAACAATCGATTGTTGGAAGCAAACAATCGATTGTTGAGCGGGTCAGTTCAGAAATATGACCGTTTATAGCCGTTTTCTATCCGTTGGAAGCCCCCAAAATGACCAAAATGCCCCCCAACGGCCATATTTCATTCTCTCTCTATAAATAGTAGTTCATAAGCCATTTTCACTCACCTATTACACTCTTGCAACTACAAGACTTTCATCTTTGAGTCAATTTCAATTCACTTGAATTCATATACTTATAAATGGCTTCCTCAAGCAATCCTCCTCCTAGAAATGCCGTCAAATACAAAGACGGTTCCTATCTTTGGTTCCTCTCTCGGACTGACCTACAAAAGTTCCGCGAGAATTTTGAGAGCCGAGAAATCCTTCCTCCTAGATATGTGAGGACACTATACTTTGAATCAAAAGGATTTCTCACACTATATCATGCTCTAACTTCAGCAAATCTCTTAGGCGTTGTCAACAATCGCCAAGAATTTATTCACAAAGATCTTATTCGTGCTTTCTACTCAAATCTTCGTCGAATTGACGAAAATCTTATTTATTCCGTCAATGGAACGGAAATCTTTCTTTCCGAGGAAACTTTCTCGAAAATTACAGGTCTTCCAACAAATGGCGCAGACATTCATCTCTACGCCGAAATCGAAGGCACAACCTTTAACGAGGCAGCATTCTTGGAGGAAGTAGGAGTTGGTGGACAATTGGTCCGAACAACCAACCGACGCCCCACAATAACAAATATGCATGAGGAGTATCGGTTACTCTTCTACATCATCACCTGAATTCTCAAGCCGAGAAAATTTTCACATACAACTCTCTCGGCGGAAGATGTAAAAATAATGTATGCTATAATGCATGAGGCATCAATAAATTAGACTAAATTTATCATGATCCATATGTTCGACTCAATTCGTGAGGGGGAACCACTGCCATACGCCTTCATCATCATGAAAATTCTCACATTTCATGAAGTCACAGTGAATGTTGGCCCCTTGACCAAAGGCACAAAGCATTGGTCGGTGACGGACTCTTCTTTCAAGAGGGGTACAGAACGTTGCCCGCCACGAACTCAAGTTCCTCCACAAGAGCTTCCTCAAAATCATTCTCTTCTGTGACTCTTGAGTCACTTTCAAACACTATGACTTAATTCGGCAATCAACTTAACTGAATTGAACAAAAAGTTGATACTTTTGATGCCGATTTCCGAGCCTTCCTTAGGAGTGCTAATATAACTATAGGACGAACAAATGTTGGTAGCACACAACAGGCCGAGGAAAGCACTAGCGGAGAAGAAAGTGATAGTGACGAAGAAGACGACGACACAGGGGATGACAACCCTTGAGCTCTTTTTCAGTTTTTTAATTCCTCTCATGTATTTTTTATGCTTCTTAACTATGTTCCTTTAATATTTTGTTGCATTCTATTATTCCCTTAATTTTCTCTTTTGATTATAATATCTTTTTGCTAATGCCAAAAGGGGGAAGATATTATTATGAGAAGATCATAGGGAAGATTATGATGATATGCATATATTAAGGGGGAAGCATTAATTAAGGGGGAATATTTTTTAACAATTGGTTGGAAATTTTTTTACAAGTAACAATTGGTTGGAAATATTTTTTAACAAGTGGTATCAAAAAATATTTGAAAATTCTTTAAGAATATTGTTTGAATCTTTTTGCTAAGTGAATGCATATCCCGCCTTGGTTTGTCATTATCAAAAAGGGGGAAATAGTTGGAAAACGCATTCATGAAACCTTAACTATGACTTTGCGTCTTGTTGTAGGTTTTGATTCATGAAACCTTAACTAATGACTTTGCGTCTTGTTGTAGGTTTTGATAATCGACAAACCATCATTGACAAAATGCCGAGATTGCTATGGACTTTGTTGTGATTAAAGTCAAGCTTTCAAGATGCTGGAATGCAAGCCAATGAATGGAACAAGTTGATGAAGCAAAAAGATTGAAGACCGAAGACGTTGTCTAAAGCCTTAATTTTATTTTGAGTCTTAATGTAATCTTGAATCAACTCTCGTTTTTAAGAACTTGGCTCAAAGTCTAAAAACCTTGTCAAATAAACATTGAAACATTTTCAAAACAATTGATTTTTCAATATAAACCAATTATTAATCAAATCGATGTTGGAACCAGGCCAACAATCTACTGTCAAGAGGTGACAATCGATTGTTGACTAAACACTGGCCAACAATCGATTGTCAAGAGGTGACAATCGATTGTTGAACTCCAGTGGACTCCAACAATCGATTGTCAGGATGTGACAATCGATTGTTTGGTTCCAGTAACTTTAACAATCGATTATCAAGCTGAAACAATCGATTGTCAATAATACCGTTGGGTTACAACGGCTAGTTTTTGTTAACAATCGATTGTGTGAAGTTAACAATCGATTGTTAGCAACGGACAGAAGACTTTTTGTCCCTAAACTCTTGTTTAATTAAATGGGAGGCTAGCCAACCATTCCCAACGGATCTATGGGGTTTTTGGGTTATAAATAGAACCTCTTAAACCTCATTTGAAACACAACACTTCTCTATCAACATAAGATTCATTGATTCAAGTTTTCATAATTATTCAAAGCTATATTGAGCCATTTCTTGAAGATAAAAGTTGTGTTCTTGAGCTTATATTGTTTCACTCCATCTACTCTTTTGAGAGAATACTTTTGAGTGATTTCTTGTGTTGTCCTACATCTTTGGAAGATTGTTCTTTGTTGTAGTTAAGGAAGAGTATCTTCCTTGTTTGTTGACGAACCTTGTGTGACTCAAGTGTTCGTGTTGTAAATGGTTTGTTAGGCACCCCCAAGCTTAACGGAGATAGTGAAATACTCCAGAGAGTCTCTTGAGGAGTGGACTAGCTACAAGTTGTAGTGAATCACTATACATCGGTGTGTACGTTCTTATTTATATTCCGCACTTTATTCCTCGCTCTTTCATTTTCGCATTTACGTCTTTAATTCTACATCTATATTCCGAAAATTTTATAACGTTCCTTATAACGCTATTCACCCCCTTCTAGTGTTAAGCGTATTTTCTAACAAAATCGAGTCAGTCGTCCTGAAAAAATTTGGAGAGACCCTTTCCAAGGGAGCAATGACGTGGTATCATAACTTACTACCGAATTCCATTGATTCCTTTGCCATGCTCGCCGATACTTTCGTCAAAGCCCATGCGGACGCCATCAAGGTTGAAACAAGAAAATCAGATCTATTCAAAGTTAGACAACGCGACAACGAAATGCTAAGAGAATTTGTGTCTCGCTTTCAAATGGAGCGAATGGACCTGCCACCAGTTACAGATGATTGGGCCGTGCAAGCCTTTACTCAAGGGCTCAACGCCAGAAGTTCTGCGGCATCTCAGCAATCACTTGGGCAGACATTCACAACCGGTATCAATCGAAGATCAGGATAGAAGATGATCAGATCGGGGTTTCATCGGGCTCTTCCTACCCGATCAGATCTTTTGATCGATCTCTAAGGGATAACTATCGAGAACCGAGGTTGAATCGAGATAGACACCGGCCGTACCCAGAAGATCGAAGGATTGTCCCGAGGGGGCACAAATCCCCGAGACAAGAAAGCAGGAACGACCTCAACCAAAGGAATAGGAGACCGTTACCGAAAAACAACTTCGAGAGAACCGGTAACCGCCAAAAAGCACCTCGTTTGTCCGAGTATAATTTTAATGTCGATTCAGCGACTCTTGTTTCAGCAATCGGTCGCATCAAAGACACCAAATGGCCAACACCGTTACAAACAGACCCTGCCAAGAGAGACCCCAACCTTATATGCAAGTATCATGGCCCTCACGGCCACAGAACAGAAGATTGCTGACAGTTGAGAGAAGAAGTAGCCCGGTTGTTCGAAAACGGGCTTCTTCGGGAATTTCTAAGCGATCGAGCAAAAAACCACTACGAAAATAGGAACAGACCAGCAAATCAAGAAGAGCCGCGACACACAATCAACATGATAATTGGGGGAGCAGATGCGCCTCAAGTACCAGTGTTGAAACGCACCAAAATATCTATTGCTCGAGAAAAACGTACTCGAGACTATGCAACAGAAGGAACTTTGTATTTTAGCGACAAGGATATCGAAGGTCTCATACAACCTCATAATGAGGCACTGGTAATCTCGATGCTAGTACATGACAGCCGAGTAAAGTGCGTACTTATCGACCCTGGGAGCTCGGCCAACATAGTTCGATCTTGGGTCGTTGAGAAACTGGTTCTGTCTAATCAGATTATCTCCGAGGTCCGAGCCCTCAACGGCTTCAACATGGCTTCGGAAACAACCAAGGGTGAGATAATGCTGATGGTGAATATCGCTAGGATTGTCAGGGCAACAAAATTTTGCGTAATCGAAGGTGATATGAGATATAACGCCTTGCTTGGGAGGCCTTGGATACATGACATCAAGGCCGTACCCTCCACTTTACATCAAATGTTGAAGTTTCCATCGGCCGAGGGAGTCATCACCGTCTATGGGGAACAACATGCAGCAAGGGAAATGTTCGCAGTAGAGGAAGCGGCACCGAAATCTATCGTTCCCCCACAGAAGGCTAAATAGCAATCAGAGAAGCCGCCTTCAACTAATGAGGGTGAACAAGATCAGCTCGATGAAGATAGCTACGGGGTGCCCCGATCGTTTATTGCTCTAGATGAGTCCGACGCAACCAAATCGACGGTCGAGGAGCTCGAACAAGTCCCGATCCGCGGCGATGCGCCCGATCGAAAGGTATACCTGGGCTCGGGCTTAAAATCCAAGCTCAGGTCCAAATTACTTACTTTCCTTTCAGGTAATGAAAATTGCTTTGCTTGGTCCCATTTAGACATGAAAGGCATACCACCAGAAATTGCAACGCACAAGCTGAGTGTTGACCCAAAATTCCGACCGATCAAACAAAAAAGGAGACCTCAGTCCGAAGTTAAGCAGGCCTTCATCAAGGACGAGGTAACTAAACTCTTAAATATAGGGTCCATTCGAGAGGTCAAGTACCCGGAAGGTTGGCTAATGTAGTTGTGGTCCCTAAAAAGGGAAACAAACTTAGGATGTGTATAGATTACAAAGACCTAAATAAAGCATGCCCCAAAGACTCCTTCCCTTTTCCCAACATCGATCGCATGATCGATGCTACTGCTGGCCACGAGACTCTTAGTTTTCTCGACGCCTATTCTAGGTACAATCAGATTCAAATGGATAAGGATGACCAAGAAAAAACATCCTTCATCACTAAGTATGGCACTTATTGCTATAATGTGATGCCTTTCGGGCTTAAGAATGCAGGAGCGACATATCAACGCCTAGTAAATAAAATGTTTGAAAAACAGCTAGGTAAAACGATGGAAGTTTATATCGATGACATGCTGGTTAAGTCCCTGCGAGCAGAGGACCATTTAAGTCATTTGCAGGAAACGTTTGGTGTTTTGAAGAAATATAACACGAAATTGAATCCGGAAAAATGCGCGTTCGGAGTGGGCTCTGGGAAGTTCCTTGGGTTTATGGTCTCGAACCGGGGAATAGAAATCAACCCAGACAAAATTAAGGCCATCGAGGACATAACGGTCATCCACAACGCCAAAGCCGAACAGAAATTGACAAGCTAGATTGCAGCTTTGGGCCGATTTATATCGAGATCGTCGGACAGGAGTCATTGATTCTTCAATTTACTAAAAAAGAAGAACGAATTCTCATGGGGAACGGAGTGCCAGCATGCATTGGAGGAGCTTAAAAAGGTACCTTTCTAGCCCGCCCTTACTACATACACCGAAATCAGGTGAACAGTTATACCTTTACCTTACTGTATCGGAGATAGCAGTGAGCGGGGTCCTGGTCCGAGAAGAACAAGGTACGCAATTTCCTATTTACTACGTTAGTAGGACATTAGGAGAAGCCGAAACCAGGTACCCACACTTAGAAAAACTAGCACTCGCTTTACTGAGTGCCTCTAGGAAATTGAAACCGTATTTTCAATGTCACCCAATATGCGTGGTGACGACCTACCCCCTTAAAAATGTTATGCATAAACCCGAGTTGTCGGGTCGATTGGCCAAATTGGCCATCGAGATCAGTGGGTACGATATCGAGTATCGACCTCGAACCTCGATAAAATCTCAGGTGTTGCCGATTTTGTCGCCGACTTCACACCGTCGCTCATCCCCGAAGTCGAGAAAGAGCTCATGGCTAAATCGGGGACTCCTCCAGGAGTGTGAACTCTGTTCACAGACGGTGCCTCAAATTCAAAGGGGTCGGGGCTAGGCATCGTACTCAAGCCCCTGGCCGGGAACACAATTAGACAATCTATTAAGACTATAAAACTGACTAACAATGAAGCCGAATATTAGGCTATGATCGCAGGTCTAGAGTTGGCCAAAAACCTTGGAGCGGAAGTAATCGAGGCCAAGTGCGACTCCCTCCTTGTTGTCAACCAAGTGAATGTAACGTTCGAAGTCAAGGAAGGATGTATGCAAAGGTATGTGGACAAACATCAGGTCACGTTACACAGGTTTAAGGAGTGGACCCTGCAGCACATACCTCGTGAACAAAACAGCGAAGCCGATGCTCTCGCCAACTTAGGCTCATCGGTCGAAGACGAAGAAATGGACTCCGAAAAAGTCGTGCAGTTGTTAAGGTCGGTGGTGGAAGAAGGGCATGCCGAGGTCAATTCAACGAGCTTGACTTGGGATTGGAGGAATAAGTATGTAGAGTATCTCAGTTCAGGTAAATTGTCGTCCGATACCAAAGAATCGAGAGCGCTTCGCACGAAGGCGGCCCGATTTTGTCTGGCCGATGATGGAACCCTGTACAGAAGGACCTTCGAGGGGCCTCTAGCTATATGTCTCAGACCGGGAGACACTGAATACATTTTGAAAGAAATACACGAAGGAGCTTGTGGCAATCACTCCGGCTCCGATTCATTAGTTCGAAAGGCAATTCGGGCCGACTATTACTGGAACGACATGGAGAAGGATGCAAAAGAATTTGTACGCAGATGCAGCGGGTGTCAAAGGCATGCGCCAATCATCCACCAACCTGCAGAAACATTACATTCAGTCATATCGCCATGGCCGTTTATGAAATGGGGGATGGACATTGTAGGTCCCCTCCCTCGAGCACCAGGTAAAGCTCAATTTATCCTTTTTATGACTGACTATTTTTCTAAGTGGGTGGAAGCACAGGCTTACGAGAAGGTCAGAGAAAAAGAGGTAATCGACTTCATATGGGACCATATTGTTTGCCGATTCGGGATGCCTTCAGAAATCGTATGCGACAACGGAAAGCAACTCATCGGCAGCAAAATAACCAAGTTCTTCGAAGACAACAAAATCAAGAGGATATTGTCAACCCCATATCACCCCAGTGGCAATGGCCAAGCAGAATCGACCAACAAAACCATAATCCAAAACCTGAAGAAAAGGCTAGCCGATGCCAAAGGAAAATGGAGGGAAATGCTACCCGAAGTCTTATGGGCATACCGAACAACCGAAAGAACTAGTACCGGAGCCACCCCATTTTCCCTAGTATATGGCACCGAAGCATTGATATCGGTCGAGATAGGCAAACCAAGAATTAGGTTTCAACACGCAACCGAAGAATCCAACTGGGAGGCTATGAATGTTAGCTTGGAACTCTTAGATGAAAGAAGAGAAGCCGCTCTAGTCCGAATGGCAGCTCAAAAACAAAGAATCGAGAGGTACTATAATCGGAGAGCTCGTCTCCGATTCACGCCCAATACCCAGGACCCCAACGAAGGAAAATTAGGACCGAATTGGGAAGGTCCCTATGCTGTAGTGAAGGTCACCGGGAAGGGGTCTTACAAGCTAGGGACTATGGATGGTAAATCGCTACCGAGTAATTGGAATGTGGGCCACCTGAAGCGATACTATTGTTAAGGTAACTTACTTTGCCTTTTTACTTTCTTTTTATTTTGTTTATCGGCACTGACACATGCAGGATAGGTCGATATCAACCAAGTCAGCACAAGGTGTTAGGACTGAAAGCACGCGTTGCACTCTTTTTCCCTTCGACCGGTTTTGTCCCAAATTGGGTTTTACGGCAAGGTTTTTAATGAGGCAACCGCATGTCGTGCTAACGTAGATCAATCATTCAACGGAACTCACAAGTCTTATGTTAAACTCTAGTGATGTTTCGTCTATTCACTCCGATTTCGAGGGAGCTACATAAAGATCGCTAGGAATTGATGTAAGGCTCAAACGGTCAGAAGAGCCGTACCCGAGTAGATCGATCTGATCCCCCTCCGTCAAATGAAGATGTATAAGCACATGAATATTAAAAAAGTCATTCGGCACCTACATTGTATTCTTGAGCCCAAGGGCTTTTTCAATTATCTTCACATTATCAATAGTTGACATTGGCAAAAGATGCACATTGAAACCGGGGGGGGGGGGGATAAGACCTAACAAGGCAAACCCCGAAACCGGCTAATCAGGCCAAGGCCTTGTTAAGTTAACAAAACGCAAAGGGAATTAAGACCGATCTAGGCAATCCCGGTTTACGGCCAAGGCCAAATTAAATTAAAAACTCAGAACTGATCGAAGTTTACAAGGGCAAGACCTCGACTATCCGAAACAAGGTTAACGCCGAATCAGATTGATATGGGTCTAATTTTTGCTAAGGCATTGCCCCGATTCGCGTACCAAAAAGCATAACCTAATGGTCGAAAACAGAGCAAATAAAGCTCGTTTAACCCGTTCTGAATTTGCTATGAGGCTAAGGCCGAACTAGTTATTAACCAATTCAGTCGGTCACAACTTATAATCCTAGCTAAGGCAGGATATGGCAAGACATGAAAGTCAAGGAACAAAATCGAAATATAGTAAAAGATGTTTATACATATGATGAAATTTTTACACATCCGGGCTACAAAATATCGATACAACGTCAATCCGAGCCGTCTTCATCTTCTTCGGGAAAGGTTTTCTTCCTCATATCAGCCTCAATCTTTGTTGCCTCGGCAATTTTAGAAGACAGATCGAGACCACGGGCTCGAAGCTCCTCAAGAACGGAAAGGCGAATTTGGCACTGAGTGTACTCAACCAGTGTCTTCGATTGCTCTTGAACGACCTCGGCATCGGCTCTATACTGAGCTATCAAGTCTTCAGCATTAGCCTTGGTGGTGGCAATCTCCGATTTTGCTTCCTGTAGCTGGTTGACCAGAATCATCCGATCTTGGGTAAGTGACTCAATTTGGAGCTGTTGGGATTCATTGTTCTTAATCAGAGCTCCGATTCTCTCCTGCGCCTCCGAGGCCTGTTCTCTTAATCGAGTTTGGAGAGCCTCTTTCTCCGCATTTAAAGTCTCGACCATGGCTCTCCACCCGCTCGTTTCAGCTTTGGCCTCGTGCAGTTCAAACCGGAGTCGGTCCAACCTGTTAGTCATTTGCCCCAGCTGATCAACATCGTTGATATGCTCTCTCCTTACAAAATTCAGCTCGGCTCGGAGGCTCGATATCTGACTTTCGAGCCGCTGACGTTGAGCCCTTTCTTGTGTCATTCCTTCTTTGATTCGAAGGAACATTTCATGATAATGCACCAAAGATTGTAGGGAATATGAACTAAAAACTGTCGGTAAGGACTTAGAATCAAGACATTGAGCGTAGTTTAAAACAAACAAGAAAGCATACCCTGTTCGATGCCTGTTGAGCTTCATTGAACAAGCAAGCCCAATCCACTACATTCATTGCGGCTTGGTCTTCTTCAGTCACCAAGCAGTGGAGATAACTAGCCATGCCTACCGGTGCACCTAGTGCTCGGACATCCTCGGGGACGGTGAAGGTTATCACCCTCTTCCGATCAGGGTTCGAGCTCGGAGCGGGGAATTTATCGATCAACTTGATACCAGTCGGTACCCCACTCGTCTCGGCCGGAGGACTCCTTCTTGGGATTTCAAGGCCGAAGGTGTCAGCCAACGGCACCCCGTCGAAAAATTCTTCGAAGGTCCAAGCTGTAACTGGCTCCTTGCTCGGTGTGTGCATTCTTGCATCTTGGGCGTCATTCAGAGATGCCTCTGAAAAGGAAGGTGAATGCACCATCTCCGGAATGTCTGAGGACCTTTGCGTCGCTGCTCTTGTGTCGGCCCGGCTCCCGGTCCCTGCTCCCCTTCGATGTTCTCTTCTTGGGAAGCGCAGGTCTCCTCCACACTCGGCTCGGGGACTGCCCGAGGGGACTTGTCGTTTAAGGTTTCAGGGCTCTTTTCCCCCTCGGAACCGTCGCTCAGTTGAATGGAAGGGTCGGTAACTTTGACTTTACGAGCCCTCATCTTTTTCCGGCCCTTTTTCTTTTTAGGCTCAGCTTGACCGGGAGCCTCTTTCCTCTTCTTTCCTCCCTCTTTCCCCGATACGGAAAGGGGACGAGGAACTGCCTCACCAGTGGGTGCCGACCTCAACTTGGCATCCTTCGAGAGACCTGCAAAACGAATTTTCAAAAGGCTAAGTGTTGGTATCGATTGTCTGGGAATATATGAACGTTATTGAAGCTCACCATGATTCTTGGCCTCCCAAAGGCCTTTCGATATCTCTCGCCAGGCCCGTTCAGAATAGGACCTTTGGGCCACGACCTTCCTGACCCATTCCTCTAAATGCTGAATCGCGGCCGGCGCTTGAGAAACAGCTGCACATCACAATACGCCGGTTAAACATTAGAAGAAAATTAATAAGTGATCTTAAGTGAAGAGACGCTTATGTTTCATGTTCCACTTTTCTGGGAACGGCATATTATCGGCAGGGATCAGATCGGAGGTCTTGATTCGGACAAATCGACTCATCCAACCCCGGTCCCTATATTCATCAATGCTCGAGAACGGAGCCTTGCTAGCCCGTCGAGCAAGTTTTATCAGCCCCCCTCGGAACATTCGGGGACTGTATAGTCGGAGTAAATGATCGATGGTGAAAGGATGCTCCCCTTCGACCTTACTCACAAAAAAGCGAAAGAGATAAACTATACGTCACACGGAGGGATGGACCTGACCTAGAGTAACGTTGTATCTCCTACAAAATTCAACAATTATAGGGTCCAAAGGTCCAAATGTGAATGGATAGGTATATACACTGAGATATCCTTCCACATGAGTGGTAATAGCTTCGTCCGAGGAAGGAATTACCACGTATTTATCGGTCCATTGGCATTCAGCCTTTACCCTATCGAGATGCCTTTGAGTGATCGAGCTGATATACAACGAGACCGGTTCACCTCGGCCAGGTACCGAGGAGGGCTTCTCAACCTTGAAATCGGAACCTATAAAGCAACCTACTGGTATAAAAGCTTTCAATGGAGGTTCTATGGAGGGTTCCTCAGTATGGACGGGCTCAGCCTCTTCAACAGACTGAGCAGGGGAAGGTTGTTGTTTCTGAGGAACTGATTTAGAAGTTTTGTCCATGATGGTAGAAGTAGCAGAAGCGAGAAGTAGAAGAAAAAGGAGGTTTCTAATGAAGAAGGCTAAAGGAAACAAATTGATAAGCAGCGTAAAAGTAAAGAATGAAATACAAAGAGGGAAAGAAGTATTTATACTTTCTCAAAAAAAGGCGGTTCAGAGCACGATGCAAAGAAGCATTAAATGTTGTACGCAGAAGTTGCAGAGTTTGCAGGTAGATGGGACAAGCAATGATTTCCTATGTTGATGGTCACGTGCGTCACGGCGCTACCGTCACACGCTAATAAGGAGTCCTTTAGGGTTAAGTGACTTGATGCCTCTGACTTCGAGTCAGGCTTAATAAAAGTGTCGGTCGTTTAACCGGGGATCTCAAAGAACGAAGGTTCATATCGTTTTTTGTCCTTACTCTCTAATAAACGAGGGGACTATCTGTATTGGGTCGGTTATAATCGACCGCATAAGGAGGATCGAGCCCAGGCAGAAGGCAAGACCGGATATCTATCCGGGGTCAGCAAGGCAGGTACGAAGCTGGAGCAACCGATATGGGGCAATCAACATCGATCAGCGCAGGCACACTTCATAACGAAAGATCAGTTTCAACCGGGTATCTCGTGGATTCCAAATATCTCGGCGGGCGTGAAGGTCTCAACCGTCATAGACGTTAAACTATTATTTTAGGTAATTCACCCCGTAACTGAAGGGATTTTATCTTGTAATTAGGGTTTTACCATATTAAGGAGTCTTCTTTTACCTATAAGAAGGGTATCTACCTTCATTGTAAGGCAGAACAGTTACGAGAAAAACACTAACTATTTTAGCTGTCATTTATCAATATCTATCATCCTTTGTCATGTTTCATTCCATTATCAATAATCCATTCAAATACAGCGGTTTGATCATTCTATTGCTTGTTAAAATTCAATTGTTTTATATTATATCTTACATTGTGTCGAATCAATTCGTACATCCTTATCACTACGAACAAATTCAATTGTTACTCAGATTTAAGGGTAAACAATCAGTATTAATAAAAGATAGCAGATATTAATAAATTAATTAAGGTTCATACAACTTGACTTGGACACTGCACTGTTATCGAATAGTAATAGAGCAAGATCTTTGTAAAGTTATAGATTTAGATACAACCACTTTTTCCACATTCAAATGAATTAATTAATTAAGTTTATTCTGAAAAATGAAAGATAGAGAATGAAAAGAAGAACCATTGTTGTTCATCGGGGACATGCAAAAAATGAACATAATTATTAGCAAAGAAAACATGGGGTTCTTCATTTGGAGACATAGGCAACATGACAGCATCTGTTTCCCTCTCATGTCAAAAGAACTTTGTTTATACCTAAAAAAATGCATGAAAACAAGGAAAAGAAGATAACAACAAACAAAAGAATGAACGGCAAAAAGTAGTGTGTACTACTAGTAGTAATTAATAACCAAGCTCAATTCTGGCTTCAGATCTCCAGTCCCTAGCTTTCTCAAAACCATTAGTACAATTCTCAAAATCTTCAATCGTTTGGTCAATTTCTTCTTGTGTATTCATCACAAAAGGTCCCAATTGTGCTACTGGTTCACCCAATGGTTCTCCACCTACTAATATAAACCTTAGTATTTTTGAGCCCTTATTCCATGCCACAAGTCCATCACCAAATCCACTTAGAAGCAGCAAATAATGTGCAGATATAGGTGAAGTAGTTGAATCTTGGCCAAAAGTACCTTCACCTTCTAAGATATATACAAATGCGTTATATGATTTAGGAATTGGTTGTTGAAGATGGGATCCTGGTTTTAGAGTGAAATCCAAATACATTGTTGGAGTTCTTGTGTATATAGTTGATTTCACTCCTAATGCTTCCCCTGCTATAACTCTCACCTTTATCCCATCTCTTGCAGCTTCTGCTATGTTGTTGCTTGATATCTCTTGATATCTTGGCTGTATCCTGTTGTAAACCAGTAGAGATTAGATTGAAAAGAAGAAAATTTTCAGTCTTAGTAGGTTCTCAACAAATTCAACTATCAAGAATGACACATCAAATATTAGGAGTAAACTTTTATGTCACATTTATTGCTTAATTAGGAAATACAAACAAATGGAAGGTCAACTATATATCTGGCGTCGAGTATTTGTTTTTTTCTTTAAATGTTGCTTTAATAATCTTTAGCTTTTTAAAATATGGGTAATCAAAAATATTTGATTTCTTTAGGCAGATATTTGATATTCCCGTCTCATTAATTTGTTTTAGTTCAGTTATTTTGTGTGTTACATCAAAATAGTTTTTTATGACTTTAATGGTATACTTGGGTAAAGTTATGTTACATTAGTCTCATAGAAAAGTTGACTTACATTTTGTGGTGGGAGGAGAGATTAATCCACAACTGTAAACCCTTTTGAGTACCGTGAGGTGCAGGCATTTCTGAATGAACAACTCCCCTTCCAGCAGTCATCCACTGCAAATCACCTTCTTCTATTCTACCTTTGCGTCCCTCAAAATCTTCATGCGTCACAGCTCCCTATTTTAACAACTTGCTTTTCAACTACTATGATTAACATATAAAAGTTGTTTACCTAAATAAGTCTGGATCATGAATATTAACCCACAAAAAAAAAAAAAAGCATGTGCTTGTATTTAACAGTTTAAAGTAACTACTTTCCTTTTTTGCAACATAGTGACACATTGTGTTTAATTGTTATGCGCCGATAATGTTAAGAGTTTTTTTCACTATCAGACTATCAATTATTTGTGGAACTTGTCACATTGACAGTAAGTTACTACAATAGGTTAATTAAATTATATTGACATCCACAAAAGTTATTGACACTTTCAATGTATATAATTAGTTAAATACCTAACAATTAGAATGAAATTTGAAGCCACTGCATGCCACTAGTCATGACCAAATTTTCTTATTTGACCGCGCATAAGCAGCGCAGGGGAGTAATTAAGATATTTATTTTTCAATAATCCTAAACAAGTGTGTAATATATATGCATGTGTTGCTTTCTTCTAAGTTGGACAATCACATCTATTCAACTACTCCTTTTCTAAAATGTGGATGTGGAAACTAATATAGTCCTTTCCTTTGAATGGTTTAAGTGTAGCAGCCATGGACAATGTACACAAACAACATTTGAAAGAGACTTATAATAAAATGATTTTATTATTATTTTCATTAAAGGTGCAAAAACAAGTAATGAGAAAAATACAGAAGATTGTAATAAATTAAATACCTGCAACATGTAGGTGACTGTTTCAAAGCCTGTAAAAAATTGAGAAAAAAGTGATGAGAATCCAAAGACATTTGCCGTGCAAAAATGCAAAATTTAGGCTGAAGAAAATAATCAGAGCAAATGATTAGAATGCTACCTCTGTGTGGATGATCAGGAAAACCAGCAGGCGCAGAAACTGTAATTTTAATTATTAGACAAAAAATAGAGAAAGATTTCAGGTAACAAACGTATGGATAAAATGCCAAAAAGAGTCAATCCAAGAATTCAACATACCTGAGAATTCATCCAAAACAAGGAAAGGATCAAAGTATCTCAACTCAAACCTGAGAGAGGAAATAGAAGATATGTTAATTACTATGAAAAGTTCAAAGGTGAATGCAGCCTAATTCAAGTGTTCCAATATTCTCGAAAGATTGAACTTTAGATATGTTGGGGTGAAAACCATTGTCTAAAAATATAACAAAAAGGGTGGCTATAACGTTATAATAATAAAGGAGTAGTACCTCCCAATGCTTCTTCTAACAACAGCACCAAGACCTTCCTGCTGAGGCCTTGCTAAAAATTTTCTGGTAATAGAGCGCGATTCTCTTACCAATGACACCATCTCTGTCTTGTCTAAAATGCAAATTAGAAAACTTGTCTTTGTTTGTGAGGTGACTGGAGAGGGTTTTTGCTAGCAATTTATAGGGATGGTTTAAGTAGCGAATTGTCAAAAATATGAAAGGAAGAGGGAGTTTCCTTTACTTGAGATGCAGCCACCTTTTGCTTTTCTTTATTTCTTTCTTTTTTCTCTTCGATTCTCACGTCAGCATAGCGTTTTCGTGATGTCTCCCCATTTTTACTTCCCTATTATTCAAACAGACCATTCTTTCAAAATGGTCTCGCCCCCTTTTCACCTTTCCATTCCAAAATAAACATACTATTACTCATTTTAAATTGCATGCAGTGCAACAAACATTATTACACATTAATCACGTTAAGTTACTTGTAATACTTTATAACTATTTATAACAACCAGATATGATTATGATCAGTGGATGCCACATGCAATTAAGGGGTAAAAATAAAAATTTTACATAAAAAAAGTTTTGAATCTCTTTGACATAAGAGAAATAAATATTGAAATCCTCGCTATGACATGTTTGGATTTTTTGGAATCCATTATCAAATTTTCTGACTCCTCCATTATATATGTAAAACTTGAAAAAGAAGGTACTAATGGTGTAAAAATTACTGTTGATGTTCTTAAACCTTTTAAACAATATTCATACATTTCAAGATGTCATACTAGATTTAATAGAAAAAACTAGCTATCTACTTTGGTATGTCAATTTAACCTAAATAAAAGCGCACAAAACGTAAACTCTATTGTCATAAAAACAACAAAAGCACAAGACAAGAGTGAGTTGCATAAATATATTTTAGAAGCTGAAACAATGTCTTGTACTGAAAGGTAGTGTTATCATTTTACCTTTAGATTTAACCTAAATTCCAAGTTGTGATTAAATCGCTTTTTTTATTTCGTTCTTTACTTTTTGGATGGAGTGTGGGAGAGTTCATCTGAGATCACAGAATTAAGGAACTCACTGAGTGGTGGATCATTGGAGCACTTCTACGTCTCTTTCTGCTTCTCTGTAGTGTGTGGTCTTCTCTGAGTTTTGACCTTTTGGAAATGGAAACCGCCTCATATTTCATTATTCAGCTTGACAATGGAATCAATTTAGCAAAATACAAAATTGATTGCCTGGCAAAAATTAATCGTATTTGCTAGTCCAAAAGTGTATAAAATATAATTTTTTTTTGGTATACAATATACATATGTACAAAAAAATATATAACTATTACTTTTGAAGCGGTTAATATATATATATATATATATATTCTCATCAAAATTTGTACAAAAAGATACCATATAAACCAGTGGTGAATTACAATTGATAAACGATAACTATGATAAGTTGAAATAGACTAAATGAATCCCCATATCCTATTTTATCCATTTATATAAACTCTTTTGAAATACTTAGTTACGTGAAGGAGGTTATAAACTCTCTTGAAAACAATTTTGTGAAGGGCGTTAGTTTAGTTTTGACTTTTTACGGTTTACTTGTATACTCATTTTTCTTTCTTTTCTTCTTCGTTTTAAAATTCTTTTGACGGACTTGACTTTTGAAAAAAGATTAACAGATAAAGTGTAGACTTGGTGTATAGAACAAATTAACAATAGACTAGAGAAGGGGTTAAATAGACCCCAAAACAAGTATTCTTGGTGATGGATTTACCAAAAGTTGATATTAATGCTACGAAATGAATTTATGAACTATAATAAGTGGAGTAATTTTAGAGCATCCAAACCAATAGCGACTTATGTGTATATGTGAAAATCTCCTATAATTTCCAGCCTATTACAACATTTCCACATACAACACCCTATTTTCTCTTCAAAATTAACGAAAGATAGATGAAGACGTTTTTGCAAAGTTGGGGGGGAAAATGGCAGTTAGGGAAATCAAATGGGTCCAATAAAGTAGACTAAAATGATCATTAGCCTCTTTCCCACATTACCAATTATACTTGTGTTCTCTTCCTGAATATCAAGAAGGGGTGGTCCACTCATACTTGGCGTCATAAGAGCAAAAGCATGACGGGAACACATAGTAGCCTTATAAAATGTGGATTCGGGAGACTAGTATTATTAATTAGTCAGAGTTTGGACGTATAGTTGGATTACTACAAATGTGTTAGTCAAAGATTATGGTCCAATTTCCACATGAATTTTGGACACCTTTTTTTCTTCTTTCAAAGTTTAGCAAATGATGATGCAATACCATCGCTATGCTGCCGTACTCCCTTTGCCTTCTCCTCAGCTCCCACCATAGGGCCGACTCCACTATCTTTTTTAAGTTGGTAAAACATAAGAGAGCAAGACTGGGAAACGAGAATTCTCACTACCCCCGAAAAAAAAGGGAAAACAAACAAAAAAAAAGGTTCCATTATGATATTCTATATCTAAATATCTGCATCCGCATGATGTTGATATTAAATCAAGTAATTTGACCTTAACAATTAAAAATAAAAGTAAGAAAATATATAATTTATTTTATAATTAAGTTTATGCACCAAACTACTTTGTTTATTCATAATTTAAGTGATTAATATGCATATGGAAAAATACGCGCCTTACTTCACCGATTAGGTTAATCCATTCCGACTAATCTTAAGACGGGGGTGGGGGGGAGGTTGAAGAACATACTCAGACTTGACGTATGTGTAAATTTTTACTTAATCAAATTGACCACCACGATTTGGTTGAATCGCCATAAATGCCTTCTAGTACCTGGGGAAGAATACTCGTCGTTTGCTGGTTTTTGTTTAGGTTGAAACAATTGTTCCAGATTTATGCCCTAACAAACTACAAATGAGAGAGGTTGTATTTGAAAAGATGAACTATATCATGGTACGTTGAAGAACCCATTCGAGTATGGACTTATATATTCTTACTCCATTTGTTAACATATTTGGAGTAGGGGTTCTGCCATTTGCCTTACGTGGTATCTTGTTTTTATACAAGACACCAACGGTTACTCCGCAAATATGATAGTCTCCAAATTTTTGATGGCACTGCACGATGATTTCAGTCCGGTCATGAAATCACCTAAAAAATGACTAAAGTTGAGAGAAAACTGAAATTAGACCTTACGAAACCCTGCGAAACCTTGTAACTTATTTGAAGGTAGGTATACACTGCAAGAGACAAGGATTGAAAGTACCACAAAGAAAATCAAAGGATTGAAAGTACAACAAACAGTTAAATAATGCCAAAAAAAAAAATGTCATCCAATAAGATAAGACTGTTCTCAGAATTCTTCTTTTCATAAAGTAGGCAGTTCTCAAAACTTTAAAAATACCATATGCAAAAGAGACTTGAATCTAACTCTGTTACAAGAAGTTATCATTCCCTTCCAATGAAGAGTAGCACCAAGACTACTGACTAGGGTATAGCGACCAATCTAATTTGTCCTGAACTTATCATAATGTGAAAAAAATGGAGGTGCAATTCTTCCTGAACTTATCATAATGTGAAAAAAATGGAGGTGCAATTCTAAGCAGCACCACTGGCACCCTTTCCTTTCTTTCTCTGGAGTTTCTTCATGTAAAACTCAAGTTCCTTACCCTCCAAGATGTAACTGTCAAAGTTCAACGAAGAAAAAGTGTTAATCTTTCTGGAAAACAGAAGTAATCCTTCTAGCACCATCTAAAATATGTTCTGGAAAACAGTAATAATCACGAATCACATTGGGAGATGTTATCGTAAATCTTCCTAGTAATAATCTCAAAGCTAAGAGTAGCTAACACAGTTTACCGAGACATTGGGGGCAATAGACTTTTAGATAAATATACCATTATCATTCATTTGGGATTGACATTTTTCACCTGAATATCATACAGAATCAGAAGAGAATTCATACCCATCGGCACGACCACATTGGCCAGGTCGTGATGAGATTGCAGCCAATAGGCGCCCACTAGCAAATTGCTCCTCAATATGTGGGTCAATCTTACGATCCTGCTGCCGCTTTTGCAGCTTTCTTTGGACATGGTTACTCTTCTTCTCCTCTGGAACAACCTCAGCTTCCTGTGAATCAATCAAATAAAAATAATCAAAACAGAGAAAGGCTTATGTTGAAACTTGCATAGCTAAAGCTGCAATCCAATGATAACAAATACAAGTTCAAGAAATCCTTTATCAGAATCACCTACAACACAAACCGTTAAACGCCAAAAGCAAACACACAACCCTCTTAACAGTAAGAATTCCATACATAATATACTCAAGACAAATAAAAAGCAGCAAAAACTGATTATGCAACCATTAAAAAAAAGATAGCACATAAATTAGGAGAGTACTGAAGTTGAAAAAAGACATTCAAATACCTCTCCTTCCTTCTTGGAAGCAGCAGTCTTCTTCTTGCGACCAATATCAACTCCATAGTGCTGGAGATACCACTGTTTAAATGGAGCTGCATCAACCTGAACAATCGCACTCTTCACCAGGGTTTGCGTCCTAACCAACTCATTGTTAGAGGCATTATACACCACATCCAATAGACGAGTCTTCCTTGTAATAGCCTCACTTCCCCAAGAGTAATTTCCAGTATCCAACCTCAAAGCACGCCACTTCACATTACCTCCTCGGACTCTTATTCTTCTAACAGTCTTAGCATTGGGAACCAACTTTGTATTTGCTGGCTGTCTGCCAAGCTCGTACCTTCACATGAACAAGAGATACAAAGTCAATCTCAAATAAGTAACAGCAAAAAACATAATTTCGTCATATATATCAATCATGTAATTCAAAAATCAAATAGAGTTGGGGTCGAGAGAGAGACTTAGAATAGACCAATGGAAGTACACTGAAATTTTTGGTTGTACATGACCAATAGTACACATCAGTCGTTCCTGTTTCAGTCATATCCTTGATGTTAGCTAATTAGTTAGAACACGTTATAGCTGGAGAAAGTGAGCAGCTTCGCTCTCCTTCATTCTCATAAAGTCAATTAGACTCATCCTGGTAAGGCATGGATCAATTCATCACCTTTTCCACGTTTTTCATTCTCTTCTTCATTTACATTACACTTTTTTTTTTCTTTACTTTAAACTTCCTGTGCTACATTTCTTTCTTCTTGGATAAGCCTATAAATTAGACTAAATCCTTATAATGACAAAAACATGGAAACCCATTAGCCTAAACTCGACAATCGGATGCATGTAGAATTTTCATATATTCAATCCAAAACGGAGTAACAAAGCACTAGGTGAGGTATTGCTACAATCTGCCGATAAACGCTAAATCCTTAAACATGCCAAAATTTGCAGATCACAAGGTAATCATCAACTTTAGCACATTAATTACTCATATAAAATAAAAATAAAAAGCACATTGAATAAATAGGATAGTTAAGGGTACATACTTCCTCTTCTTCCTCCAAGCCTTCTTCTTGCCTCCAGTGGCCCGTCTCTTGTGCATAGAATCACGAGAGATACCTATATAATACCATAATAACTTGCTCCTTAGAAAAACATTGAAGAAATAAGATGAACTATAAGGGAATGAAAAAATTGATTTCATTTACCCATTGTTGCCGGCGATGGAGGGCCCTAGGGTTTAGGTTTTCCCAAATGCGACGAACAAAAAATGGAGGGCTCTGCAAGCGGCTGAGCAATGTAACGTTACTGGGTTTTATCAGCCTATAGCTCAAAACCCTAGCTGCTATTTTCAATTCCAATTTTGCCCTTACTTAATTTAACCGACGTCGTAAAATAATAATTTATTGTTGGTCTTTATCAATTACTCCCTCGTTCACTTTTACTTGGTAGGTATACCTAAAATATATCTTCATTTTTATTTTTCACTTTACGCGTATAAAGAGAGGATAAGTTTTCTTTCATGTTTCAATAACTAACATTTCTTAAGTAAATAATGGTCAATTGTAGCTTTCCAATGCTCAATATTGGAATTCACAGAGAACTTTAGGTTATCCCCTTCGCTAAACACAAAAATCTACTAAAGTCATCTTTTATTATCTCGTTCTTTGGAGTATTTTTTTTCTTCAGAAGTTATTATTTGGGTTCAATTATTGAGTATCAATTAATAGGGTTATTGTGGTAAAATTATCATGTCAATTATTATTTTTTATGGGGCGTGAAATGTCAAAACGTGTCACGTAAAAGTGAATGGAGGAAATAAATAGCATGTTTGGCCAAACTTTTCCAAAGACAAGCATTTTTATCCAAAAAAATATGTTTGTTTTTCAAAGTTGAAGTGTTTGGCCAAGCTTTTAAAAGAAAAAAATTGCTTTTTAGTAGAAACAGAAGTAGTTTTGGAGAAGTAGAAAAAAGTAGCTTCTTTCTCGAAGCACTTTTTTAAGAAGCACTTTTGAGAAAAATACACTTAGAATCACTTTTTAAAAGCTTAGTTAAACACTAATTGTTGCTTAGAAGTGCTTTTCAAATTAATTAGTCACATACAAATTACTTCTCACCTAAAGTACTTTTGAAAAAAGCACTTTAAAATAAATACTTCTCAAAATAAGTTAATTTTTCCAACTTGATCAAACAGCCTTATACGTATGATTTTCGCCTATGACTTGATTTTAGATGGAGTACCATGTTTGGTATTTTAGATGTTTGCAGGCGTTGTAGATATGAATATAATATTAGAGTACACGCGTTGCGTGTGTTACTCTATTT
Organism: Nicotiana obtusifolia; assembly: GCA_002018475.1. Taxonomy (NCBI): domain Eukaryota; kingdom Viridiplantae; phylum Streptophyta; class Magnoliopsida; order Solanales; family Solanaceae; genus Nicotiana; species Nicotiana obtusifolia. Next base: position 130,672 of record MCJB01027787.1, read on the forward strand.
TAATAAATATAATATTTTAAAAAATTACATAGTATTATATTAAAATTATGATTGAGCTATAAAATAAAAGTTAAAATTACAAATATAACTTTCTCAAAATAATAGTTGTTGGTCATATTTAACTAACTTATTGAAGAAAGAAATTTTATCTCATATAAGTTCTTAATCATCTCATTCAACTGACACAGGACGTCTTCTTTTTGCTCACGAGCAAAATGTAATTTCTTCTATTTCTTTAATCGATAAGAAATGACATAGAATTATTTTCAACAGTTTAAAAAAGTAAATACCATCGAAAAAAAAAATGTAAAATTCAACCGCTACATCTTAATTGATCAACCTTTTTCGTTTTTACCTTTCCATGTATGAAATTGAATTTATGAATTTATTCGAGAGATTTAAGGAATTTTCATTTGATGTTTAGTACTATATATAGTCGATTTTGCATTATTTTTTGATTTTTTTCACCACCAATGATCTTCTTATAAAAAAAATCTAATTTGTGTATATAAAAATTTTGTCAACTGAAAAAGAAGTTTATTTATATGATGAATTTGAAAAGAAATTGAATTTGATCCATTCTTAATTTGTTAATTCAAAAACTTAATATTTGTCTTCAATTAAAAGGAATAATTTAATTTTGGTTGATTTAAAATTATTAATATAACTCATCACAAGTTTTAAATATTTAACTATAGTTATAAGTTTATCTAGAGTTATATTTTCAAGTGTAAAAAATCAATCTGATGTTTAAGTTTTGGATATTTGTGTTTGCAAGATATTGGTGTTTTTTACTATTGCCAACAACTTTTTTGTCACGGCCCAAAATCCCACCTCAGGCGTCGTGATAGCACTTAGTTTCTAAGATTAGGTAAGCCGATTACATCAAGCAATTTTTTTATACATATAATTTAATACAAGTGTCAAAATCAAAAGCGGTAACAAATATAACAACCTCTCAAGACTAGTAATACTGAGTCACGAACTCTAACTGAATACATGGAATTATCTCGAGGGTCGAATATATAATACTGTTCGAATAAGAGAATTAACAACACAATAAATTGGAAAGACTCCAACGGACTGCGACGACCAAATAACTCTATCTTTAATCCTTGCGATCATAGTCTAACTCTGTCCAAGTCCAATATCTCCAATACCTCACTCTGCACAAAATGTACAGAAGTGTAATATGAGTACACTACGGTTGGTACCCAGTAAGTATCAAGACTAACCTCGGTGGAGTAGTGACGAGGTACAGTCAAGACACTCACTAGTCTAATAACCTGTGCAATATAGTATGCCAAAAATAATAGAAAACAAATAGCAGTGATAGCAACAATAATCAACTAGTGATGTAACAGCAAGAACACCATAATTATTACTCAAACGACTAAGGAACACAGGTACAACCAATTTAATAAGTCCTTCAAATACAAATCTTTCACATATAATTCTTTTAAATAAATACCTTCCGAATATAGTTTTTCCAAATAAATATCTTTCGAATATAAAATTATTTCCAATAAATATCTTTCGAATATACTTCTTCCAAATAAATATCTTTCGAATATAATTCTTTCGAATAAATACCTTTCGAATATAATTCTTTCAAATAAATATCTTTCGAATATAAATTCTTTCAAGTAAAAGTCACTCTGTGACACCTCATTTTATAATCATACAACACGGGTCTCAGCCCACTTTCATATTTCCACGACACCTCGTGCCCATATTTCTATCAAAACCGCACGGACAACTCACAATAACAAAATCATCATATTTTTCCGACAACTCGTGCCCATATTTCTTTCATAACAGCATGGACAATTCACGTGCCAATAATATAAACCGCCCGGCAATAGCCACATGCTCACAATTTCAACATGAATCAGTCTATTATCAAGTCTACGGAAACGACAAGACAAGTTGCACAAGAGATAAAAATAACCACCAAGAAAATCACAACATCATATAAAAATCACCAACACAATAATCCCACATCATCTGGTATCATCCCTGACAATAGCCACCCTTATCTCACCTATAGCTACCCGTATCACTCCATAATAATAGCCACCATTTTTCCTCCGCCCTGACAATATCAAAATAGCTGTCTTTATCGTTCCTATAGCCACCCTTATCTCTCCGTTCAGACAATATCCAAACGCACACAACCACAGTGAAATGCCACCCTTATACCCACACAATATTAACAGTAGAATGTCACCCTTATGTCCTCAAATATATGATCGGACGATGACTCTTCTTACCCATAGCTACCACTTCTATAGATTCCAAGGGTTCCCTTCTTGGGCAGGTAAGGTGGCAATGAGGAAAGAAAGGACAACACCTGAAACTAGATCAATACAATGCTGGTCAGCCTAAGACCGTAGATGTCCAGTTCCAGTATTGAAGGAAGCATTGCATAGAAAGCATTTTTGTATAAGGGTGCCACATCCAATAGATAAGGGATCTTACCCTATAATGTGAAAGGGAAAATAAGATCAAAAAAATGACTTTTTTAAATTTTAAATCTATTTTCAAATACCCTGAAAGCAGCAGAGAAAGCAGCAAGTAAAGAGATAAGGCCTCTCATTTCCATTAGGGCAGATGCATTCCCATTGTAACAGCGGCAGAGGGTGCCTCCGGGTCGCAGCGATTCTTCCATGTCAACTTAGTTGAAAAGCATCCTAGAGATTGATTGGCTTTTCCAGTACTAGGCTTTTGCTTTCTTGTAGTTCTTCTCTTTACAGCTACCTCCAAAACAAACAAAAAGGACGACAAAATAATAATAACTCAAATCACACAATAATTCACTCGGAACATTATCACAACAACACAACACAATCAATTTATATTACAAATTGCCCAATGGCCACAACCGATTCCAAAGATACAACAAAATCAATAAATTTTATAGCAAATAGCCCAAGGCTCCCCACGACGTATATAAAACCTCAAAAATAATAACAGAGATGGAAAAGTAACTCAAAGTAGGACAACGCCTTCTTTAATCCAAATTTTTAATAAATATATTAAAGCCTCATTTTGACTTATTTAATAATAATTTACAGATACGAATCCATAATAAAATTATTCTCAAGAAATGTCAACCCAACTAACCGCGGCATTTCACATAAAAATCAAAGTGGCAATCACACTAAATTATCATATAAAAATAATCTCGACAAATAAGAAATAAGGCATGACAAATATAGGATTTAATAAGCTCCAACAATTTTTTCAATTTAATACTTAAGGGTGTCTACGAATTTTAACCGATATAATTTGCACATACAAACCAAGTACGTACTCATCACCTCGCATACATGGTTTTCAATCACACAATTTTCACATCAGACTCAATGCCTAAGGAGTAATTTCCCCTCTCAAGGTTAGGAAAGACACTTATTTTTTTGAAGTTATGCCGATATTCCAAAATAGCCTTCTTACTTGAATTGACCTCCGGACAGCTCAAATCTATCCAAATTAATTATATAACTTCATTAAAATTCATCGGAAATAATTCCGGGTAATAAACGTTGACTTAAATTTTCACATTAAAAAGTCAACCAAAAGTCAACACGGGCCCGCCTCTTGGAACCCGACAGAATTTTCACGAATCCGAACACCCGTTTCGATATGAGTTCAACCATACCAATTTTATCAAATTCCGATAACGAATTGACCTCCAAATCTAAAATTTCATTTTTGAAAGATATTGCAAAAATCTCAATTTCTTCCATCAAAACCCGAATTAAACGATGAATATCACCATTGATTTATAAAATATAATCACTTTCGGGTATAGAACATTTACCCCAGTCGAAGTCGTGAAGAAATCCTCAAAAACGCCCAAAAATCGAGCTCCAAAAATCCCAATCGAAAATGAAGAAATGACATATTTTCAATCCTTAAGTTTCTGCCCACGTGCGCATTTGCAGACAAAAACTTCGCATTTGCGAATGAACAGTAATCTCCAATTGCTGTAAATTGTTCGTAATTGCGAACTTCACTAAATCCAAAATCATCGCAATTGCGATAAAATTGTTCGCAATTGCGACCTGCACTAAAATCCAAAATCATCGCAATTGTGATAAATTGTTCGCAATTGCGAATTAACAGTACCTCACTGGAAACCAGCAAACTCAAACTTTTTCGAAATGATCCGAAACCACCCTGAAACTCATCCGGAACCTCCCAGACACAAACCATATATGAATCTCAATCATAAAATACGCTACGGACCTGCTCGCGCACTCAAAATACTGAAAAGAGGTCGTCTTGACCCGATATTGACCATGGTCAAACTCCCAAATTTCTTAACTTTACTAGTCTCTCAACTAATAATCCAATACACCAAGCCCGTCGGGACCCCCGTCAAATCATACCAACAAGTCCCAAAACATGATACGAACTTAGTCGAGGCCTCAAATCACATCAAACAATGCCAAAAGTATGAATTGCGCCTCTAATCAAATTATGAGTTATGAAATTTCTAATTTCTATAATTTGCACTAAAACGTATCAAATCAATCCGGGATGACTTCAAATTTTGCACACGAGTCTTAACTAACATAATGAAGCTGTTTCAATTTCTGAAATCAAATTTCGACCCCGATATCAATAAAATCAACTCTCGGTCAAACTTTCCAAAAATCTTCCATTTTCTAACTTTCGCCAAAATGCGTCAAATTGACCTACAGACTTCCAAATCCAAATCCGGACATGCGTTTAAGTCTCAAATCACATACGAAGCTATTGACATCATCAAAATCCTATTCCGAAGTCGTGTGCTCAAAAGTCAAACTCCGGTCAACTCTTTTCATTTAAGCTTCATAAATAAGGATTGTTCTTTCAATTTAATTTCGAAACCTTCCAAAAATCAAACTCGACCGCATACGCAAGTCATAATACATATTACGAAGTTGCTCGGGACCTTAAGTCACTAAAGGAACGTTAATTCTCAAAACGACAAGTTGGATCATTACATTCTCTCTCTCATATTCATATACTAGTGAGGGTTAGCCTGGGCTAAACCTGGGCCCAACAATTATTTAGTATTGTCGTTAATATTATTTTTAAATGTCGCTCACTTATGCACTTAAATCCCCCATGCTTGCTTTGCAGATAGCGATAGATTTATGCCTTTGAGGGCTACTTGCAACAAGTCCCCCATCCTTTTTCTTAGAATAGAGTTAAGTGTGTGAGGCTGTGAGCAATCTGTATCTGTATGTATATTTTGGGTTCTCTGCCTATTCACCTAAAACTACAGATAGAAAATATAGAGTCGCAACATAAACGTGCACGCTTCCACATGAGGAACTCCTCTGAATTTATCACATTCTAATAAAATTGGAGTTGTTAAGCTAGTAAATAAAGAAAGAATTGATAAAATTACTAAATAACATGTGATCTTATCTTAGAAGCAATAATAATTTTTCGCCAGATTCAGAGCCACACTAAAAGGCAATTATGCAACATGGAAGTACTTAATAAATCAACTAACATACAAACTCCTCTCCAAATACCTACTGGACCAGAGATGTAATGCTAAATTCAAGACTTCTGTAATATGACAATTAAGCCTAAGTACATGATATTTAACATCCTTTAAACACAATCAAGCAGTAAAATAAATGTCCTTCATGGTCTAAAATGTGGGTGCGCGAGAGTAACAAAATTGTCATCGTTTAGAAAATTCACATCCCATCCTCCGTAATAAAGAAATTGCTATCAAATCATTGGCAATAAAGAACAACCGTCTTAGCTGAAACATCAACCACGACAACTCCAGCTCCTAGTAGTGTATTCAGGATAATTTGCACCGAAACTATGAAGCCGAGGACTACTTGACTCTCCTTAAGAAAATTTGGTACGTGACTGGCACAGGTTTTCTTCTGGGTAATACTTTAGCGTCCCCTTCCCGAATTCATCGAGTATCAGAAGATCAAATGCAGGCAAGAATGGTCTTCCAATAACTTGAACGTGTAACACACTATGAAAAAGGGAATCAATAAAGATTATCTTAGAAACACCGAAATCATATATTAATGCCCCTTTGAACCCATGTCCTCATTTAGATATACGACTACCATATGGTAGACTATGACTGCAGTAATAGCAGGAAACAAAAGTCATTTTTTGAGGTCAATAAACCAAAAGAGGGAACTGACCATATATAATATAGACCATATATTTCTTGTCTTTGAACTCTGTCTAAGAGCTCCACTTGTAGGATTTCACCAATGTAAAAAATAGGTTCTGGCAGCTTAAACTTCTGCAATCTGTTCTCCTGTACCCATGAGAAGCAAAGTTAGCTGTTCCAAAGTCAAGACACATAAAAAGAAGAAATCTTAACTAAAACTGAGCTGCAGCTGAATTCATTTTTAAATTACTTGCTCTTATCGGCAAAACAGAGCCACCTATAGTTGTGAAAATATATGGAATCTTCTAAGAATCTATGAAATATAAAAAAGAAAGAAAACATAAAGAAAAGAAGAAGCTAGAAAAAAGAGAGGAGGAAAACAGAAAGAAAGTGAGCTTGAACAAATGCACCAGAGAGAAAGATAGATGAATCTTACACGGTAGTTCGGACAATTTAGCTTGTTCCAACATCTGAACACAAATGCTAGATAAAATGGTATGTCACCTGTAGGTTTTGCATATAACTCGCATCTAGCATCGCTAAGCACCTGGACACCAAAAGCTATCAGAAAAACACAACTCACACTTAGTTATTTGTGGAGGAACATCGACATTTAATGAAAATAACATAATTTTTTTCATTAAGTAATTCTTCCATAGCCAGAATATTAAATTATTACCTGAGCAGGGTCCATTTCAATCGAGCAAGCTTCTTTATCTTCAGTTGTTCCTACACTTCATATTAACTCATCATTTCCTCCCTCAACTTCAGTCACATATTTGCTTATTGTATGCATTCCCTAGTTGAGAAGTGACCAGCAAAGAAATTGAATTTTTATTTGGTACCATGACTGGATAGTAACTAATTTGTAACTGACTGTATAACAAACAACTTAATACATAGAATGAAATTCTAGCAGTAGCTATAGTTTTATCCTGGAGCAACCTTTTTAAGACCTAGAAGTAAGTAAACTATATGTATCAATTATGAACTGAAGGTGCAAATTTTTATCCAACAATCATTAGGAATGAAAAAACGAAAGAAGAAAGGACAACAGAAGCAAAGTTTGCATGTCCATACTAACCGTCAGTGAAACCCGTTTGAAAGGTTGGAGCCGCGACTCATTTGAGATGTTGAACCTGGTTCAATATAGTCATCGATTAAATCTTTGCCGTAGTAAGCAAAGGAACGTAAGTGACCAGTATAGATTTAGAAGCTTACCTTTTTCAAAAACATGAAAAGGATGGACTATATTTTTCACTTTTGTATCCATTGATGAAAAAACTTGATCGTTACCCATATATAAATACAATAATTATTCTTTTTTCATCAAGTAGAAACAAAGTTCAAAGATAGCATACAGGAATAGTCAATATATACCAAAACATCAACAGGTGTAATAACAAAATTTACAGAAGATGTAGCAAGGCTAGTGAAGATCAAATTTAGTCGGATAAAGCTCTAGGAAATCAGATGGATAATAAACAGTTGTAGAAGCTATTGCTAGTACAGAGGAAGGGTATTTAGAGACTGATTTAAAGGTGTGGATTAAGATTTTATTTCACTTCTTAATGTGTTAGTAGTTGTAAACTTTCCTTCGAACTAACAATAAACTTGTAAAGAAAAGTGAGTGAAATTAAACTATGAATATGTTGCATCGCACGGCTAGCCAAACTTTGAAATGATCATATTCGAAGTCTATTTTGCTCAACCAAAGTAAATTGAGTTTAATAGCTCACTAACAGAATCCACAAACATTCACAATTTCTGTGGGCAGGTTCTCAAACACCTCTAATGTAAGTCTGAAGCATGTAAAGTACAAACTCAAATCCATTTTTACTGCAGTTTGACATAGTTAAAATATCTAAAATTAAAACTAAACAAGGAGAAGCAGAAGAAGAGATTAAAGACCATATTATTGTCACGACCTAAAATTCACTATAGGTCGTGATGGCGCCTAACACGGTCGTCAGGTAAGCCAACGGTGATTGATCAATTTAATTACTCATTTTATTACCTTCGAAATCATAAATTTTAAGAAAAAAAATTTACACTTTTAAATCCACGAGGATGTACAAAATTATGATCCATAAGATAAATGAAAGGCGATGATATTTTACAGAACCGTAAGCATAAACTAGTATACCCCAAAACCCGGTGTCACGAGTACATGAGCATTTACTAAGGAGTACATACAACATCTGTCTAGAATGTAAATGAGACAGGTAATAATAGAAGGTAGACTCCGTGGACTATGATGCGTAGCCTGGAATGCAGCTCACATAAAGTCTCCTCAACAACTGCGCCTGCGTGCCAAGATAACTACCACACGAACCTGTCAAATCCTGCACATTTAGTGCAGAAGTGCAGCATGAGTACGTAAATCAAAGCGTACCCAATAAGTATCTAGCCTAACCCCGGAGGAGTAGTGCCGAGGGGTCGACATCGATATATACTAGAGGTCCAATAAAGCAATATAATAAATTATAAGCAGATATGTAGAATACATCAATAATGAGGTAAATATGTAAGTTACATAATCTTCCAAATATTTCCTTTAAAATATGAATTTCTCAATCTTGTATTCTACCTTAACATCTCAGAAAAATATCAAGTGCCAATATCAATGAATAAGGAATATCATATAAAATGCTGGGCATTAGCAGAAAGATAATCTCGTGAATGTTCGGACTAATTCTATAAAGCAAATCAAGAATCCGCAAATCAATACACAAAGCCTTTTGCACAGAACGCCATTCTCAGGTGACACTAAAGAAAATGCCAGCTTACCCTGAATATTTGAATTCTCCCCTGCTCATCTAAGCTCGTGACATTCTTGTCAACACCGAACCGCAACCTTGATCCTCAACTTTCAAATTTCCATACCATTCACTGCACCTATCATGCCGCTACGCGAGAATAAACACTTCATTGGCTAAAAACCTTTCACTTAGCTCATTTCAGAAGAACCAATGCAACACGCAACTGAATTCCCCAACCGCAAAAAATACAAACCTAAAGTCGTGATCTAAACCGTCATGGCTTTTCCGGAATCTGTTTACACAACAAGGCCATTTGAATTAAATGCCTCCCAAATCAATCAAGTTGTGGTGGCTGTCAGCCCACACGTACAACCACAAAAACACATATATAACTTCACATGCTGAAGGAACTGATCAATGCCACAATCATGCTGATTCAACCATTACTAACCGACCCAACTTCTTCCAATTTACTCTCGACTTGCCTTAGAAATAATAGTAGCTCCATTAAAAAACATAACGAACTAAATATGCACTCATCCCGAGTGACCCGCATTACGAGACCATGTCGTCTCAATACTCATGAACCATCTCATACCCTTTTTATGCGCACAATAACATCTCCAACTGGTACACCCATTTTGCAAGACCTTCCGCGAATCCGAAGCTATTTCTTCCTTTCCTCCAATATTGTACCGCATAACCGATGACAATATAGAACACTCCAAGTCCCGTTCATAATCCACTGCAAAAACTCGATCCTTAACCGCACAACGGACCTGAAATACTTATGCACTGCCCTTAATTTCTTGAACCTACTAGGACTGTTGTTGAGAGTCACCCACTCTGACCTGGTCCCATATATAATGAAACCCCAACGTGCTGCTAGCACATGAACACCCTCTCAAAGAAGCAACCGGCTGAATTCTTTTTATTGTACATCACATCCACAAGAAGCATAAACTCTGAGTCTTCCCAAAACTGCACATGAATCGATGAGGTGAAGTATAGCACACCTTCATCAAGTTTTCCGCTCGAATTATCCCTGATGTTTCATTTTCTTAGCATAATAACCCACCAATGCACCGATAACCAAAAACCGCACCAGCAAACAACTACGCTTGTAGGCGGTGAGGCTCCCCCACTTAGCTTTAAGCTACAATTATATAAACCTAGAACCCACAATGATTTCTCCTTCTCACTTACCATTACCTCGCACCGTCAACCCGCCAAATTTCTTGTAGTTTCTTATTAAACTTTTCATGAACATTCCGAATTATCATCCACAATCGCATATTCGACCTTCTGTCGGGCAGTAAGTAGAATTCTTAGCAGATAGTTCATCAAAATAATGCAACCGCTAACCTGCTCAAAGGAGATAACCCACCTACAGAGATTCCATACCGACATCTTCCAACGATGCTGCACTAAGTACCACCACCGCGAACTCAGTAAACCCTCCTGAGCCCATGCCACCAGCTGTACAAGTCTGTTCATTCCCCATTGACATCAACTGAAAGTCCGATGATACGTTCCAAACTCAAAGTCACGTCGCATCCAAATCGATAATCAAGTTTTCACACCCCTATTCATTTTAAGCAAACTCCTCTTTGCCATATTCAATCTTCCTCGGTACGGTAGCCGCCATCCCAAATAAAATCCATAGACCAAATCTCCTTCCATCATGATTCCCAAATCGCCCTAAACTTCCTCAAGGCAAGTGGCTTTCCTGCCACATAATCCATATGCTACTCTGCCACTCCCACTTCAGTTAATCTACCTCCTTTAAGCAACTCCTCGACCTCTGCTCATCATACTTTGACCTCTTAGTAATTCAACCACCGCAAGACACCTCCCACACGTCCTTCCTCATTTTTCGCTACCCAATTTCTACCTCAAATAAAAATGCATACCTATAGCCTCCGAACTAACAAATTGCTACCAATTGTAAGCCTCCTCGCAGATCTTCTTTCTCGAGCCATCATCATTAGAAACACCAATTCGATTTCTGATACCGCTACACACTGCCATATCTAACAACCGCTTCTCAGGCACCATTTTAGCACACCTTACCCCGAAGGCAAATTAAAGAAGATTATAACACAGGTGAACCTTAATGCGTTCAAACAAGGATGACGACACCGCATCACAAATGAGAATTCCACCACACTCAAAAATATCAAGTCTCGTTACTCCATCAACCAAGGCCTGAACATCCATAGTCCGATTACCTTTCCTCCGCTGGAATTAAATGCCAAACCTCTAAGTCATGCACTGAGAAATCCTCCTTTCAAGTTCCTCGACACATAAACGAGCACCTTACAATTACATCAATACTGTGCTATAACAACACACGAACATCATAAACCTGTGCATAGCCTCAAAACCATCAGTAATACAGCTACTGAGCTGAAATGACAGAACATCCTTCCGCAAGGCGAAGATAGTAGCCTGCCCGAATACGCAGGAAAAAATATCCTGCACCATGTCTGCAGTACCACTACAACTCCTTGATGCTCAATTGAATAACAAGCGGTTCACGTCGCATAAGATTGAGTAGGGAGGAAATAAAGGCATAAGCCTCAAGGGAATGAAATCGCACGATGAGGAATCAAGAAGGGAAGTGCTCTCAACAGCCCTGTAGCCTCTCGAAGATAAGTACAGACGTCTTCATACCGATCCGCAAGATTCTACTAGACTTGCTCATGACTCGTGAGACCAAAGTGAACCCAACGCTCTGATACCAAGCTGTCACGATTCAAGATCCACTATAGGTTTTGATGACGCCTGACACTATTGTCAGGCAAGCCAACGATGATTGATCAATTTAATTACTCATTTTATTACCTTCGATATCATAAATTTAATAAAAAAAAATTTACACTTTTAAATCCACGATGATGTACGAAATTATGGTTCATAAGATAAATGAAAGGCGATGATAATTTACAGAACCGAAAGCATCAACTAGTATACCCTATAACCCGGTACCACGAGTACATAAGCATTTACTAAGGAGTGCAATAATATTACATCTGTCTAGAATGTAAATGAGACAGGATAAATTAAATAATATGAGGGAGACTCCGTGGACTACAATGCGTAGCCTGGAATGCAGCTCACATAAAGTCTCCTCAACAGCTGCGTCTGCGTGCCAAGATAACTGCCACAGGAACATGTCAAATCCTACACATTTAGTGCAGAATTGCAGCATGAGTACGTAAATCAACACGTATCCAGTAAGTATCTAACCTAACCCCGGAGGAGTAGTGACGAGGGGTCAACATCGACAATTAGTAGAGGTCCAATAAAATAATATAATAAATCATAAGCAGATATGGAGCATACAACAATAATGAGGTAAATCTGTAAGTTACATAATCTTCCAAATATTTCCTTTAAAGTATGAATTTCTCAATCTTATATTCTACCTTAACAACTCAGAAAAATGTCAAGTGCCAATATCAATGAATAAGGAATACCATATAAAATGTCGGGTATCAATAGAAAGATAATCTCGTGAATGTTCGGACTACCAGCGATATAACGCACGATTATGCCAAGGTCGTTCGGTCCGATCCAGAATAATGTGTACACTACCGAGGGTCGAGCGGCACGAACCATAGATGCATCTATTATACTGTCGAGGTGTTCGGCCCGCTACACAAGAAAGGAAGGAAGTCACCGAATTACCAGACACATGCTTACAACACAGTTCATGAGCACAAAGTGAATATAATCTTTACCGTTTCTCAAATAACTAGCCAACAACTCGAGATGATAAGGCTCGGCCTAGTATACATACATTTACTTCTAAATCAATTTCAATTATAAGTTTAATTAATTAAGCCAGCAGAACGAGTTCAAGTAATTCAATTATTTCATAATAAGGTCCTAAATCTATCTGAACATAAACATGCTTTAGTTATGTACGGACTCCCATCACCTCGTGCATACGTAACACCCACAACTAGTATCACATAGCGATTACATCACCTAGGGGGTTGTTTTCCCCTCACAAGGTTAGATAGGAGACTTACCTAGCTCCGAAGTTCCATAACTGGCTCCAGCGCCTCTCTAAGTCTTCAATTCAAGCCAATTGATCTGAAACAAGTCAAACAATGTGCAATTCAATCAAATATAATCCGATGCTTATAATTAATCAATTTATAACAATTCTCAACTCCGCTCTAAAAGTCAATAAAGTCAACCTTCGGCTCACATGCCCGGATTTTGAAATTTTTTGAAGATAAACTTTACTCATAACACCACGAACTCAAATATATAATTTATTCCAATTTCAGTGTCCAATTTCGTGGTCAAAATCCTAAAATACCAACTTCTAGTTTTCTACCAAAATTCTAAATTTCTAATAATTTCCATGTTCTAATCCACATATAAACCATCTATTTCATTAACATTGTGTGAAAATTACTTACCTTGCAATGGTTGATGAAAATATTTCCTTGAAACTCTCCCAAAAATCGCCCAAGCCAAGAGAGAATGAAATAAAATGGACCAAATCCCGTATAAAAATCAAGTCTGCCCAGCGTTGCCTCGCACCTACGTAACAGTAGCCGCTTCTGCGGCTCCGCACCTGCGATAATTCCCATCGCAGGTGCAGTTCCCACTAAGCCCAGCCAAGTCTGCTTCTGCGGACAAAATATCCGCTCCTGCGATCCCGCTTCTGCGGAGCACTGGCCGCTCCTGCGGTCCAGCATCAAAGGCCTAGATTCCGCATTTACAGTGCCCCTTGTGCTTCTGTGGATGCGCATCTACGGGCTTGAACTCTGCACCTACATCCTTCGCTCAGCTAGCCCATTTCGCTTATGTGACAACCTCTTTTGCACCTGCGTGTCCGCACCTGCGGCCAAACCCATCACAGGTGCGATGACACCAGAATTCAGCAGTCTTCAGCATTTCCTCAATCCAAATTTCAATCCGTTTCAAACCCGAGGCCCCCGGTACCCCATCCAAACCTACCAACACATCCCAAATCATGATACGAACTTAGTCGAAGCCTCAAATCATGTCAAACAACATAAAAATTATGAATCGACAACCGAAACCTTTCTTTTATCTTTCAAATATTCAAACTTCGCCGAACGCGTCCGAATTATACATATACATTCCGGAATGACGCTAAACTTTACGCACAAGTCACAAGTCACAAATCAGAATACGAATCTATTCCAAGACTCAGCACCCCAAACGGACATCGATAACATCAAAATCTACTTCAAGTCAAACTTAAGAAATTCTTAGACTTTCAAAATGCCAAATTTCCATAATAAGTGCTGAAATACTCCCGGACCCCCCAATACTCAACCCAAACATACGCCCAAGTCTGAAATCATCATATGAACCTGTTAGAACCTTCAAATTCTGATTCCGAGGTTGTTTACTCAAAAGGTCAAACCTTAGTCAATTCTTTCAACTTAAAGCTTCCGAAATTAGAATTTTCTTTCCAAATCAACTCCGAACTTTCCGAAATTCAATTCCGACCATGCGTACAAGTCATAATACCTGAAGTGAAGCTATTCAAGGCCTCAAACCGCCGGACAACGCGCTAGAGCTCAAAACGACCGGTCCGGTCATTACAATTATGGAAGCTTCCAATAAAAAGACTAACTTTATGGGTTTTTAGGAGAGGGAGAAAAAAAGAATTCTTTGAAACTATTTTATTTTGTTCTTCAATTGTTTCCGATCTCCCTTTTCCAATTCCCAATGAATAATAGTTTTTGGAACTTGCTCAATTTTTCTATTTTTTTGGAAGAATAATTATTCATATACAGATGATAGAGACCTATGCTAAAATTTTCGCCGCTTCAATATCGATTAACAATATAACTTCACAAAAACAAAAAATGGATAAAGCATCATGAATTATTAGGGCAGACTACAAATATTTGGGTTTCAATTTGCACAAACAATCGTAATTTTTTTAATTACAATTTAAATAATTTCTACCGAGCAACGATTCCGGAAATTACAAAAAGAAGAAAGCAAAACTCACCTTATAACTATACCCCCAAGGACATAAACTGAGCAGGAAGAGAGAAGATTGAAAATATAGTTAGAGGCTATGAAAATCTGAAGGAAGATATCAGTGCAGAGGCCGGGCAATGTCGAGGAAGAATAATAAAGCATGAGCATTTGAGGACGTTCAAAACTTAAGATTAGCACGTGCTGAGGCCCAAAGAGATGCACTTTTAAAACACCCCTACGACCCCAAGCTCAAGCTCTCCCTTATTGAGAGTCATGGTTAGTCATCTGTAACAAATAAATATAATTGGTGTTATACACAACGCTGTATAAAACTACTCCACATACTTCTGAGACAGACTTAAGAAGGGGTATTAATTTCATTATGGACAAGAATAGGGTGGTCAAGGGACACCCATAAAGTTAAAGCGGGTAACTGAGTTTACAATGCAACTTATGTGTTTTTCCATTTATTTATTGAAATTATTTAGTGTAATTTTTAAATATTATAGTATGAGATGAATTATACAAACTAATATTAATAATTAATCACTATCTCATATTTATTTGAAAAGTCTTGTTGATGTTTACCATGATTTACATCATTTAACTTTGTTGCTTTTATGTTTTTTCTCCTCGTAATAGCATAAGCAACTTTACTTTGGTACTTGTAAGGAAAAAACTAAAAACAAATTAGTAACAATAATAATTTTTTAGTGCACGTAATGTACCACTAATCCTTTTATATACCTATGGTTTGTTGTTGATTTCGGTTTGTTGGTGGTTTTTTTTTGAACGATTTATATAAGGTAAACTTTTTATTGATTGTAAAATCCTAAATATTAGATTTCTTATCTAGTTCAAATAAGGAAGAATTTAATGTGCAAAATTTAGTTGATTTAAAATTTCTAAATATTTGAGAAAAATTTAAATGCCAATTTTGTCCAATACAAATTCTATTTAAAAGAATAAAAAAGGCAAACGACATTTCACTAACGGTCTTTGTGCTTTTAATATAACTAGTTTCTACGGTCAAATGAAAATATAGAGAAGAAAAAATATATTATAAAAACACATTTGATATTACTACATTAATGATTGGCAAATGTGTTGAATCAAAAGATGTCATATAAAACATCAGAAGTTTAGAAAGAATAATTAGGTGGTAAGCTAAATTTGAAGGACATTTGCAAATTAACCAACAGCTCAATCATAAGAAGTTTTGATCCTTAAAATCACTGCAAACTCAGGTTTTAGGCACTTCTCTAATCGTTTCACGGATATGTTGATAGAAGACTTACCATGCAAAAATTTAAGAATATATTTTGAACATCATAAATTTTATTGATGCGTAATTCTTTATTAGACGCTTTTTTGTAGGCCATATATTTTTTTGTCATGTGCTACCAATTAAAAGAGGCAAAAAAAATGAATTTTCTTATGGTTGTCTTTAGCGAAATATCGTTCGTCTTTTTTACCATTTAAAAATAGAGGTCACATTGGATAAAATAGTCATATTAAATTATTTTCCTAATATTTAGGAATAGTCATTTAATTAATTATAGTATATTTAGTAATAATCATTTAATTATTTTCCTAATTTTTAGGAATAGTCATTTAATTAATTATCATATATTTAGTAATAATCATTTAATTGTTTTTTAAAATATTTAGGACTTTGATTTTGACTAAATTTTATTGATAATTTTTTCCTTATTGAATTAGGTAGGAAGTCCTGGTATTTAGGAATTAAAAATTAATATATTTTACTTGTAAATATGGTACTGTAATTTTCATCCAATAAAAATTAAATATGCACAATCTAGACATGTACTTTCAAAGTCGTATTTTTGATACAGAATGTTTTTATTAAAGTACGACAAAAGAAAATAGTTGCTTAACTTATCAATTTTCAATTCAAACAAGGATATAATAGATAACAAAATTATCCATTTGTTTGGTATTTGACGTCTTTTATCATTAGATAAGACTTTTTCTCGAGAATTTAAGTTAAAGAATAAATAAAAAGTAGTTATTATTTGTTGTAGGTTTAAATTACTCTTTGTCGTAAAATTATAACAAATTAATTCTATCTTAATAAAAAATAGAAATTACTTTTTGTGAAAAAAATATGTTTGATTTTTCGGAGTATATAATAGTATGTCCATTATCTTTTAATCCAACACTCCTATAAATTTTATGTACTAAAACGTAAATACATATTTTACTAGTATACGTAGATATAAACTAACCCAATATCCATAATTATGATACTCTTTAACTCAATATCAAATCCGACAAATATTTTTAAAATGACACATAAGAATTGAATGTCAGATATAGGTAGACACGCAAAGCGCGTACGTTAAAAGGGCGCCTTTCGTGAAATATTAATCGACATTTTTACCCTTCAAAATAAATTTTACATTAGACAATCTAGCTAATTAGGATCAATATTCTATCATTTTTTGAGATTTATTTTAGATAATATAATTTTATCTTATAACTCAAATACATTGCATTATTCAGAAATATTATTGTAAATTTTAAATTATATATTTATTAATATAGATACACGTGCAAAATGCATACCCTAAGACTAGTTATATATTAGAAATGGAAAGCCTTAAGTTTAAAAGTTAATTATTTCCCTTCTTACAAACATAATCTTGACTTTAAAAAAAGGAATTTTTACCTTCCTATACACTATATGAAACCTTATTACTCTCCCTACTCAATTTTCAATTTAATTACATGGGCAAATACAATTTACCAATTATATACATTTTAGAAATTACATGAGATATTCCCTCCCCCACGTTTCTCCTTTAATCACGCTAAAACATATCTAACGTACATATCCCACTCCTCCCACGTATCTCTGCCCACACCTCCTCTCTCCCTCTATTAACGATTTCTTCCGTTTTTGTTCAAAAAGTTTTTATAATTTCTCTCTCAAATTTTCTGATTTTTCTCTCAAAATCCCTACGAAATCGTTATTGCTTCAAATTCCTTCCCTTATGACGAAGAAGAAAGGAACTCCAAGGAATAGCGCTAAAAAAGCTACTGATGGTGATATTCCTACTTTTGATTTGGGTGCTTTATCACATGATTCACCCAAAACAATAGTGAAATACAGATTTGCAACGCCAGAGAGAAAGTCCAAGCTTTCTCCTCGTGAAGCTAGGGCAGAGGCTCGAACAAAACTCAAGCATGACAGAGATGCTGCTGAAGCTTCGACATCTGCTAAATCAGTCAAACGGAAGGGCAAAGAAATTGCCCGTGATGATGATTTCGTCGAAGAAGAAGTTATTCTGAAACCTGCAAAAAAAATTAAAGTTTCTTTTACCGGCAAACCTTTAAAAAAGAAGAAGGCTAAAAAATCTCCTAAAAGCATACCCCAACAGTCATTAGAGAAGGTAAAATTATATTACTTACAATTTTTGGTTTATTTTTACTTAAAAAACTGTTTTCATTCTCATCTTGATACCTATTTTTTGTTGTTCTATAATTGTAGAAATTTTGTCTACATTGTGTATATTTCTTGTTGTTTATCAAATTTTCTACATACTTCTGAAAATTGTAGATTTGTTGTATATCATATGAAATAATTTTGTTAGGATATATATTACATGATTTAGTTCGTTTTATTGGTTAATTTTTGCTCTATTTGTGGATGTTAATTTTATTTTCTATAAATAAATTGTATATATTATGTCAAATTGTTAATTTTCTCCCCAATTTTTTAAACGTATGTTGCTTTCTAGTTTCTTGCTCTAAATAAATAATTGTCAGTTCATTTGTAGCTTCACTGTAGTTCAGTTGTTATTATTTTTATTAATTTTGTAATTTATTTGTCTGCAATGTATTACTATCTTTCTGGCTGCAGATAAAGTGTAGCAGAATTGTTATTATTTTTATTTTCTTGTCTTTAAACATGTTTTATTAACTATTTTTTTCATTTGGTACATAATCAGAGATTTTTCGTACCACATGATGTTGATTATGGCATCACTAGGTTTCAAACATTTTCCAACCCTGCCGTTCCTACCCAAATCAAGGTATTATTATCTGAAAATGGGATAAAATTGTTTAAGAAGACATGTTTTGGCACTTTCTTTGCATGCCCAAAGTATGTATCTAAAATCAGACAATTCACCTTCTGATGAAGTATTGAATTAAACACATCCGGGTTGGATTTTTTCAGAGCAGAGATGAAGGGTGAGAGACTGAACTTTGGGGTGAGGGAATTTGCTCTTATTACTAGCCTCAAATGTTTTACAGAAGTAACCGACGTTGGTTACACAACTAAGTATGATAGTAAAACAATGAGGAGTTATTTTCCAAAAAAGAAAAAAGTTGAGAAGTCGTACTTGAACCAAACTGTAACCAATCGTAGTTGGGTGAATGATGAGGATGCAGTTAAGCTGTGTATTCTCTATCTGATAGAGTGCTTCCTCTGTCCCTTAGAGAAAGATAATGGTTTGATAGACCACTTTAGGTTCTATTTGGTGGACTCGGGGCAGTGTGCGAATTTCACATGGGGTATCGAAACTTATACACAATTGCTTCAGTCTGTTAGGCATAAGCTGAACCCTTCTTTGCATTTTTATCTCCTTCGAGGTTTTCCACTCGCTATGCAAATCTGGTTGTATGAGTGTTGCTTTACAGTCAACACAGATATAGCTACAAGGTTTGGTAATTCGGTCCATCGCATACTTAACTGGACAACAACAAAGGACAAGATATGAATTTTTACATTGGAAGAGAGGAGGATCAAACCATCATGGATCAAGATAAATGTTTTTCACTTTTATATAAGGTATTTTAAAATATGACATACTTAACACAACAAATCTACATGTTTATGATACAGACAATATAACTACAAATTATCTAAAAAATTTATGCATATGATGACTTGGTCCCTCATATTTTTATTTCACTCAGTTCACCAACATGATTGAAGCCCAAAAGAGCTTTCTAAATTGACTTTGCCAGACAAAGTTGAATACATCCTTGAAGAAGCTAAAACGTAGGCCAGGCATCCGACAAATGCTCCATCTTCATCCGGCAATAAGCAGTCAATGGGAATATATGACAAGAAAGATATTCTGAAATAACTAAAAAAAATTAAGAAAAGATGTTGATATGGTAACAACTGATGATATTCCTAGCTGGTTTCCGTAATTTATGTTATGCAAATTATTTCTTTAACTCTTTTAATTTTTATACTTAGGTCGGTTCAGACCTTGGATTGTTCAAGAAAGAAGTATACCTAATTCTTGATTTTTAGGCTTCTTTATATATCTGTAAGCCTCTTATTGTCAGATACATTATAAGCATTTTTGGTTCTTTAGGTTTTTGAAGAACTAGGTAGCAGTCGAGTGCTATTCAATGATTCAATCAAGTCCGTGTTACAGGCAATAAAAAGTTAACAGGATACTAATATCGATGCTAAGGTTTAATTCAAAGTATGTTCATTAACGAATATATTTTTTACCCTGTTTATGTTTATCTTAGCAATTCATAAAGGATATAGCCTCAAAAATTTTGCTTGCAGATTAGCGACAGTTCCGGAAAAAATGATGAGCATTACAAAGCAAAAAACACACAACAGTATCATAACAGTAGTGCTAAACAAGTGTTGGGCAGCAACACTAAAATAGGTATTTGTTCAATTTTGACACAATTTGATGCCATGTCTTACATATGTTAAACATATTACTAAAGTATCAACAAATTATCTACATTAAACATCCAATTGTTGTATAAGATACATGACACATGTCTGATATTCAAAAAGAGGAGAATGTTCTTATATCATGCCGGTAGGTGTTGACTTATCTTCCCAATTTCAAGAGGCATTCAACAAAGAAACTGCTGGTATGATTTTGTACATTTTTTCTACATAATTCACAATACATGTTATATTTCAGTTACAAGACAGAATTTCAACAAATTAACTACAATTTAATAACAATTTATCTACATTTTTTTTTGTTTATTACAAATAATCTACAATTCTCTTTCAATGTACACATTTGTTCTCATATAGAAGGAAAGTATGCATGTGCACTCTCCACATCTGGATGCAAATGTTTCCATACAAGGAGACCATTTCAATGTGGAGAAGAAGACTATACATTTGCAATCTTCAATTCAGGAAGCAAATATTTCCAACAAGGAGAGGATTGCAATTGTAACGACCAGACTAGTCGTTTTGAGCCCTAGCGCATCATTTAGTGATTTGAGGCCTTGAGTAGCTTTACTTAAGGTATTGTGACTTGTGCGTGTGGTCAGCATTGAATTTCGGGAAGTTCGGGATTTGATTTGAAAAGAAAATTCTAATTTCGGAAACTTTAAGTTGGAAGAATCGACCAAGGTTTGACTTTTGAGTAAATAACCTCATATTCGGGATTTGAAGGTTTCAATAGGTTCGTATGATGATTTCAGACTTGGGCGTATGTTCGGGTCGAGTATCGGGTGGCCCGAGAGTATTTCGAGGCTTATTACGGAAGGTTGGCATTTTGAAGGTTTAAGATTTTCCTAAGTTTGAGTTGAAGGGGATTTTGATGTTATCGATGTCCATTTAATATTTCGAGCTTGAGAATAGTTCCGTATTGTATTTTTGGTCTTAGAAACGTGTCCGGACGTTGATGTGAAAGTCCGCAGGTCGTTTCGACGTTAATTGGCGAAGTTGGAAGATTTTGAAAAGTTTGACTGGTGGTGGACTTTTTGATATCGGGGTCGGATTCCGATTCCAGAAGTGGGAGTAGATTCGTAATGTCAGTTATGACTTGTGTGCAAAATTTGAGGTCAATCGGACTTGATTTGATAGGTTTCGACATCGAAGGTAGAAGTTTGAAGTTTAAAGTTCACTAAGCTTGGATTGGGGTGCGATTCGTGATTTTAGTGTTGTTTGATGCGATTTGAGGCCTCAAGCAGGTTTGTGTCATGTATTGGGACTGGTTGGTATGATTGGACGGGGTCCCGGGGGCCTCGGGTGAGTTTCGGGATGGTTTCGGAGCATTTTTCCTTGTTTTGCAACTGATGGTGCTGGTGTCTTGTGTTGTGCTTCGCGAACGCGAAGGGTCTCAAGCGCAAGGATTTTTGAGGAAGGTGGACATTACTCATCACGAACGCGATAGAGAGGTCGCGAACATAGAGAAGGACCTGAGGAACCTACGCGAAAGCGAAGGAGCAGTCGCGAACGCGTAGAAGGAAAGGGGGAGCTGGGCCTGGAGCAGGTTGGCCTTCGCGAACGCGGCTCATGGACCTTGAACGCGAAGGGGCAGGGGTTTGAGGCTTCACGAACGTGACGAGGAGGTCGCGAACGCGTAGAGGAAAATTTTAGAGACTGTTGCTTTAGCCTTCGCGATCGCAAAGGAGCTTTCGCGATCGCGAAGGAGGACTGGCCTAGGCAGATTGTTTTAAATCGGAATTTTTGCTCATTTCACTCATTTCTCTCTTGGTTTGGACGATTTTGGAGAGCTTCAAAGGGGGACTTTCATCATCTAATGCAAGGTAAGTATCTCCCACATTATGTTAGTGAAATGCATGGATTATATATGGACTTAAACATGGAAATTGGTAGAAATTGTGGGATTTTAAACGAAACTTAGAAATGGGTATTTTTGGATTTTGACCATAATTTTTGAAATGGAATTAGGAATAAATGATATTTTTGAGTTTGTATGTCGAGGGTAATGTTTATCTTCGAAAATTTTCGGAATCCGGGCACATGGGCCCAAGGCTGCCTTTATTGACGTTTCGAGCGGAGTTGGGAACTGTTTAAATTGATTAATTATGAGTATTAGAGAATGTTTTGATTGGTTTGCACATTGTTTGAATATTTTTGGATCGATGGGCATTGGTTTGAAGTGTTAGAGAGGTCTTGGAGCCGGTTATGGAACTTCGAAGCGAGGTAAGTCTCCTGTCTAAACTTGTGAGGGGGAAACTACCCCCTAGGTGATATTTATTATTATGTGCAACTAGTCTTGGGTGCTACGTACGCACGAGGTGATGAGAGACTGTACGCAGCTAAAACATGTTTATTTATGGGTAGACTTAGGACTTTATCATGTAATATTTGAATTGTTTGGACTCATTTTGCTAGCTTAATTAATTAAATTTTTAACTGAAATTGATTTAGAAACATATAAATAAATTAGGCCGAGTTTTATCACGTTGACTTGTTGCCAAGATATTTGATAAATGTAAAGGGGTATATTTATTATTGTGCTCATGTATTGTGTTGTAAGCACGTGTCTCGTAATTCCATAACTTCCTTCCTTTCTTGTGGAGCGTGCTGAACGCCTCGGCAGTATAATAGATGCATTTATGGTTCGTGCCACTTGACCCTCGACAGTGTACACATTATTCTGGATCGAGCCGAACAACCTCTGCATAATCGTGAGTTATATCGATGATAGTCCGAACATCCACGAGATTATCTTTCCATTGATGAGGAATTTATACTTTAGAAGAAATATTTGGAAGATTATGTAATTTACAGATTCACCCCAATTTTGTTTGTGCTTCATAGCTGCTTATGAATTATTATATTGCTTTACTGGACCTCTAGTAATGTCGATATCGATCCCTCGTCACTACTTCTTTGGGGTTAGGCTAGATACTTACTGGAAACTGATCTCGTCGAATTTCACACCTCAATTCAAGGTTATGAAAACGATCAATGCAATGATAGTACCCAACAAGAGTGGGGGTCAAATTCCGCAGGGAGCTATATATGGGAGTTAGTAGTATATATCGTAGCGTGTGAATTTGACTCTCTAAATTTACTCTTCCGCAAAATTTGGTTGTTTTAAAGTCTAGTTTAAACTACGATTACTAATTGAGAAATAAAACTAGGAGATTATTTTTGTTATTTTTCAAATGTTGTAAAAAGCTTAGGGCTATGACCTTCACCTAGATGTTTGCCTAATGGAATGTAAACTTTAAAGCTTGTTTTATTGGTCGGGGTGTATTATAGCTATCAACACTTAATTACGCGCTCAATACCTCTCGGCCAGAGAGTGATTTTGCCCAATTTGGCTTTCTCAAGTCCAAATGGGTATTGAACAAACGGTTGATAAAAAGCTCAAGTCGGGTTATTACTATCTCTAGGTTGAACCTTTTAATTGGGATTATCAGTCTCTCGATTGACACAATTTCTTGTTAGCCAAGTTTTCCTAGAGTAAGTATCTCTTTCTCAAGTAGAGACTGAGTCAAATAGGCATGAACTAATGTTTGCAACCATTAATTCCACAAATAAAGACAAGAATAAGGCTAAATAATAAACACCCAACCATAAACAAGCATTAAATTAAACACCCATTAAGTTTACACGCTAGGGTTCGGTCGTAAGCCTAGTGAAAATCTAGCTACTCATGCTTAATATGAAATAAATAGAAGAAGAAATGATAATTAAACTCATATTGCAAGATTAAAATGATAAAATCTAAGTTAAAATAGCTCAAAATATGAAAAACTACTAAAAAGAGTGAAACAAAATGGCTACTGTAGCAGCTGATGTCAAAAGTTAACCTAAAATGTGAAACTCGTCTATTTATACATGGCTGGAAATTTCGGACAAAAATGCCCTTCGGTAGGTTCTGCGGCCGCACAATTCCATGTGCGGTCCGCACTTTTCTTCAGCTTGACATGATTGGAAGTCTGCGGCCGCATAATTTTGGTCCGCGGCCACAATGCCCTCTTTCTGCGGTCCGCATAATTGTAACTACGGCCACATCTTGCTCTTCTACGGTCCACACAATTGTAACTGCGGCCGCATAGCTCTTCTTCTGCGGCCACACAATTCTTGCGCGGTCCGAACTTTTGGGGGACTTGAAATGCATCATCTCTGAACTTTGCTCCAGGCCCAGCTTTTGCGGCCGTAGAATTCATGTGTAGATCGCGCTTTGCACCAAACTCTGATGGTTTTTTCCTTCACAACCTGCGGCCGCGGATGGTATTCTACGGTCCGCACTTCTGAGTTTCTGTGCCTTTTATGTCTTTGAGTTTAGATTACTTCTTCTTGAGTTGGATTTCATCTCGGGAGTTCATCTTCCAATGTTCCTGCAATTAAGCACATTTCATTAGTTTTTGGGAACACAATTAAACGCTTTTGGATTAAAACAAAAGCTAAAAGGCGCTAATAAGTAGTCAAAATCCTCACTTATCACCTCCACCAAACTTAAGTTTTTGCTTGTCCTCAAGCAAATAAAGTAGTTCCCACCTCCACAAGTTAAGAACCATTCCAGCTAGTCATAGGTGAGTCATTCACACATCAATTGGGACCAACAATTACCCACACCACTTATGAATTATCAACAAGGCAACAAGTTAAACTTTCATGCACAAATAGTTCTAAATATGACAGTTGAGCATCAAGAATTGACTTTATTCATCAAGGAAGCTTGCTCTTTCATGTAGGTAATTGTGGATCCCAAACTCCTCCTTCTCTACTCTCTGTGTGCCTATCTCGATTAAGAATTTAGCACTCAATCCAAAGATTTGCGAAAAGGTTCACTCATCTCTCTTGAAAGAATGTCGCAAGTACAGCTTTAAGTACTATAGGCTTGCCCCTCATGTAGATCATCACTAATGGAAGCTCACTCGGCTTGAAATCACGTAGGGCTTTTTCGGAATACAATGAAGGTTTTTGGACTATGGTTGGATATGCTATGATAGAACAGGTTCATCTTTCCTTAAGCACTCTATTTTCTTTTCTAGGCTCATGCTCTGCCAACTCTTTGAGCATTTTCTTTTCCTTGGGTGAACTAGAGAGACTTAATATCACTCTTTCTTGGTCAAGACATTCATTTTCTCGCTCTTTGATTTCTCCTTGCTTTGCATCATTACTTTTCTTTGAAACCTTTCAACTCTTCAACTTATTCACTTTCTTTTTGCTTTTTTTTCTTTTTCTTTTTGTTCTTTCCTTTTCTTGCCTTCTCTTCATTTTTTTTCTCTTTTTGTGCCTTGATACCTCTTTCCAGTTCCTCGTTTCTCCCCCACACTTATATTTTTAGCCAATTATTTCACAAGAGTGTTAAAGAAAGCTCGGGTGCCAAGAGAGGGTCACTACAAAACAGGTAAAGACTTGTAACATGGTTATCAAATGAGAAAGGTTCAAGGCTCAAATGGGTTGACTAGGGATAACAACATTGGTGGGCAATGGAAAACTTCAAGCGGGTCAAGGAGAGTCTCCAATCACTTCTTAAGCCAAGCAAAACTTAAAATTTTGCCTAGAATTCGGGACAAGTTCTAAACCATTCGCACGGGTACTTGGACTTGCAACAAAAACATCTCACTTCTCACGCAGCTGGATTGTTAAAGAGGATAGAGTCGAGGGCCCACCCGACTATATTCAAGATTGAAAATCACTATGGTTTGATTAAATCGCTCGATGATTACCTAAATCAACATAAGAGTCACAAGGTCAGCAGCAATGTCAGCAGTAATGTCTGGCTCCTCAGACTGGCCATCTGGTGCTGTAGGTGCCGTAGGATCTGGGCCTGGGTGGTGGTGGTCAATCAACATATCGAACGGAATGTCTCCTGTTGCTGCAAGCTTGGTAACCTGTCACCGGAGCTTGTCCACTGACTTCTTGGAGGACTGGGACTTCCGCATCTTTTTCACTTCATTTTCGGGCTCCTCTATGACTGCCTCATGCTGTACCAGAGTGGCCATAATAGTGTTATGATTTTCCAGGATCTTTTTTAAGGTTTCTTTAACTATGGGGGGGGGGGATCTAGGGTGCCGGAATAGATTACTGTGCTGCAACATGACCGTATATGTCAGACAGCTTTGCATAGCTGTCTGCATCCAGTTGTTGAGGTTCGCTAGTGTCTGGGAGACTAGCAGTGCAAAACGTGGAGAAGAGGGCATAGGTACCGGCTTCATGCTGATGTGGAAGGCACTGAGGCTGAAGGTGGAGGCATGACAGCTGCACTAGTTGAAGGCTCTGCTAAGTGGAAGGCATATCTGCTGACTTTGCAGCTACCACCGATGGCTCCTCAGACTGGCGTACGGTGGTAGTCGGCTGACCCTTATTCTTAGGGTTATGAGCATCCATCAGAGAATACCAAGAGAAGGGCTTCTTAGCACGAACCTTCGTGTCAAAATCTTGCGGCTCCACTCGTGCATCTGTAAGGTACTCAGTGATGGTGTTGGGATACGGGTAGGAGGTATCAGCTTGCCTGGCGACCACTGACATGTTGGCCGACATCACGGCACCCACATTGATCGGGTATCCATAATAGAGGCGACTAGAACTGCTCGTGGAATAGGTAGGTTTGTTTCCTTCTAGCACGGGTCTAGTCTGCTGCATATGAAGGTCTGCTGCATACGAAGGATTTTCCCAAACCCTTGGAGGTGCTATACGAGGAGGAAGGCTCGTCCAGGAGTTGATACCTTCCCTGTGGCTGTGATTGGACAGCATGCTGCTCTTGCACTGA
This sequence comes from Nicotiana obtusifolia, assembly GCA_002018475.1. Lineage (NCBI taxonomy): Eukaryota > Viridiplantae > Streptophyta > Magnoliopsida > Solanales > Solanaceae > Nicotiana > Nicotiana obtusifolia. The sequence continues at coordinate 158,031 of MCJB01027787.1, forward strand.
GTCACCCTTCGATGCTCCCCAAGATGGGGCATATGAACTAGAAGGGCTCTGGATTTCTTCCTTTGCCGATTGTAGCTTTCTTGGTGATAATCTTTTGGAGGGCGAGGGGTAAAGTGCTTTTGCCTCGACCTCTGGAAGGTTCACCCTTCCCCTTTGAAGTATCACCGTGGTCTCGAGATCTAACCATTTTCTATAATAAGCAACAACAACAGTTAGTTGTAATTCAATTGTAAACAGACAGTAAACACATAGTTTAGAACATGCTGGTAGGGTGGGGAAGTGCGGTCCGCACAATTGCAAGTGCAGCCACAGGCTGGGCTGTGTGGACCCTACAATTTGAACTTGCGACCGCAACAATGAATCTGCGGTTCGCACAATTATTAGAGCGACCGCAGTTTTGAAGTGTGGTCCACACTTTTATCATTGTGGCTGCACATCATACTCACCAATATGTCAAAACTCTGAAGATAGAGATTCGGCTGTTTTGAGGCCGCACTTACTTTTTTGCGGCCGCGATGGGATTTTTGCGATCCGCACAATTTCAAGTGCGGCCGCAGAATCAGTCTTGACTAAAGAACCCTAATCTCAACTTTTGCCGACCGCACAATTTCTTGTGTGGCCGCAGATTTCAAACAATTACGAGCAGACTTTCTAGGGGTGTCCAATATTTGCACAAATTCGACATGGTATTAACTATTAAGCATGAAAATCAATTCACCCATTCCTCATAGAGCAATTATTAGTTGACCCAATACAGTTTAAACCCCGTGTGGTTGTAAAATTGAAATATATTGACAAATGGCCTAAAGCTATCCAACAAATTATAAAATTAAACTAAAAATTAAAGAGTTCTATGAGTAATTGAAGCATACCAGATATGATGTAGTGCGAATGAGTGAATACGAATGTGGACTGAGTGTGGCAGATGATTGAACAAGTGATTTTAATATTTTAGAATTTTGAGTGCTCAGAGAGGGGGGAAAATGTACAGTAGACCCTAAGGTCACTATTTATACTTGACGATCAGATTGCAGGGACACGGGATGAGTGCGGCCACATAATTCCTTCTGCGGTCCGCACTCTGTTACCTGGAGGCTCAAAAGCTCTTGCTGATATGCGGTCCGCATAATATGTGATGCGACTGCAGATTTTGGCTGCAGTCCACAGAATTTAATGTGCAGCCGCACTTTTGCCATTTCTCTGACATACCAAACTTCAGAGAGTTTGCATTTTCCCTTTCCAATTTGTGCGGTCCGCACTGTAATTGTGCGGCCGCAGTTCCCTTTTGCTGTAGCAACCTAAATTGTGCGGTCCGCATAATTCACATGCGGTCCGCACTTTTCTCCACACTTAGCCAATTTTCTGGGCACAGTTGCTGAAAGTACACTCATCCCTGCAACATCCTTCAAATTCAGTTAGCACAAAAAAACACCTATCTACAAAAGAAGAAAAGAAAAGAAAAAGGAAACATGGGTTGCCTCCCAAGAAGCGCCTGATTTAACATCGCGGCACAACGCAAATTACCCTTATTTCAAATGAACAACTGCCACCACGTGGCCATCATCAACTTGTCCCAAATAATACTTCACCCGATGACCATTGACTCGGAATACCTCATCATTTTTGTTCTTCAAGTCCAATGTACCAAAAGTGTCACACCCACAATTTCAAAGGGACCACTCCATTTAGATTTCAGCTTTCTGGGAAACATCTTCAATCATAATTTGAACAACAAAACAAGATAGCCCACCTTGAACTCCTTGTTTCAGATGTATTTGTCGTAAAGGTACTTCATTTTCTCTTTGTACAAGGACGAACTTGCATATGCATGGTACCGGAACTCATCCAATTCATTCAAATGTGCAACCCGCAAGTTAGCGGCTGCATCCCAATCAAGATTCAACTTCTTTAAAGCCCACATGGATTTATGCTCAAGTTCCACCAGAAGATGATAAGCTTTGCCAAACACCAACTGGTATGGAGACATCCCAATAAGAGTTTTGTAAACAGTCCGATAAGCCCATAGTGCATCATCAAGATTTTTTGACCAATCCGTCCAGTTAGCATTCATTGTTTCAGACAAGATGCTGTTTTTGTCCCGGTTGGAGACTTTCACTTGACCGCTAGCTTGTGGATGATAGGGAGTCGTAACTTTATGAGTGACACCTACTTGCTAAGCAAAGTGTCAAAAGACTTGTTGCAAAAATGCGACCCCCCATCGCTTATGATAGCCTGCGGAGTACTAAATCTTGTGAAAATATTCTTCTTCAAGAACGCCACCACACTTTTCACTTCATTGTTGGGTAGATCAATGGCCTCGACCCATTTAGACACATAATCAACCGCGACCAAGATGTAGGTGTTTCCATAAGAACTCACAAAAGGACCCATGAAGTCAATACCCCACATATCAAAGATATCAATCTCCAAAATGGTAGTGAGAGGTATTTCACTCTTCTTCGAGATTTCACCGGCCCGTTGGATTCATCACATCTTTTCACCATATCACTTGCATCTTTGTAGAGAGTGGGCCAATAGAAATCACAACTTAGCACTTTAGCTGCCGTTCTTGCTCCACCATGGTGACCACCATAAGGCGAAGAATAGTAAGCCTCAAGAATAACATTTTGCTCTTCATCTGGTACACATCTTCTAATTACCCCATCCGTGCAAATCCGGAAGAAGTAAGGCTCGTCCCAATAATAATCTTGATAATCCCATTTGAGCTTCTTCCTTTGATTTAAAGAGAACGCATCCGGGATAATTCCACACACAAGGAAGTTTTCTAGATCGGCGAACCATGGCACCTCATTCATTGAAATAGCCAAGAGTTGTTCGTCAGGGAAGGAGTCATTGATTTCAAGGCCATCATGCGGCCTCACCTCCTCCTCCAAACGAGATAAGTGGTCCGCCACTTGATTCTCACTCCGTTTTCGATCTTGGATGTCAATATTAAACTCTTGCAATAAGAGCACCCATCTCATCAACCTAGCTTTTGAATCTTTCTTGCTCATAAGATAGCGAAGCGCCGCATGATCCGTATGAACAATAACCTTTGCACCCATCAAGTATGGGCGGAACTTCTCAATTGCAAACACAATGGCAAGGAGCTCTTTTTCTGTAACGGTGTAATTGACTTGGGAATCATTCATGGTCTTAGTAGCATAGTAGATCGGATGAAAAATATTATTGATACGTTACCGCAAAACTGCTCTAACCGCTACATCACTAGCATCGCACATGAGCTCAAAAGAAATACTCCAATTAGGAGCGGTGATAATGAGAGTTGTTGTCAACTTAAACTTTAGCAATTCTAAAGCTCTCATGAAATCATTATTGAAGTTAAACTTAGCATATTTCTCTAAGATCTTGCACAATGGGTTCACCACTTTAGAGAAATCCTTTATGAAGCACCGGTAGAACCCCGCGTGACCCAAGAAACTTCTTACGCCTTTCACTGAAGTTGGAGGTGGAAGTTTAGAAATCACCTCTATCTTCGCCTTGTCGACCTCTATGCCATTCTTTGGAATATTGTGGCCAAGGACAATGCCTTCCTCGACCATGAAATGGCATTTCTCCCAATTTGGCACCAAGTTTATTTCTTCACACCTTGCCAATACTTTATCCAAATTTGCCAAGCAATCATCAAAGGAATCCCCAACTACCGAGAAATCATCCATGAAGACTTCAAGGTATTCTTCTACCATATCCGTAAAGATCGCCATCATACACCATTGAAAAGTCGCCGGTGCATTGCATAAGCTAAATGGCATCCGCTTGAAAGCGAAAGTGCTATAGGGACAAGTGAAAGTTGTTTTCTCTTGATCTTTCGGGGCTATAAGGATTTGGTTATAGCTCGAACATCCATCTAGAACGCACGGCTGATCAACCTATCAAGCATTTGATCCAAGAAAGGGAGTGGAAAATGGTCTTTTTTGTGACTTTGTTTAGCTTCCAGTAGTCCATACACACTCTCCACCCGGTCATCGTTCTTGTGGGAATCAACTCGTTCTTATCATTGGTGACCACAGTTATGCCCCCTTCTTAGGGACACATTGCACCGGAGAAGTCTACGAACTATCGGAAATAGGGTGGACCACCCCGGCATCCAACCATTTGATAATCCCTTCTTGACCACGTCTTGCATGGCTTCATTGAGTCTCCTTTGATGTTCAACGGAGGTTTTGGCCTCTTCCTCCAAGTTAATCTTGTGCATGCAAAATGCGGGGCTTATTCCTCGAATATCCGCCAAAGTCCACCCAATAGCTTTCTTCCTCTTGTGGAGCACCACCAATATAGAGTCAACCTGCACGTTAGTCAAACAAGAGGAAAGAATAACTGGTAAAGTAGAACAAGGGCCAAGAAACTCATACCTGAGATGTGGAGGCAATGGATTCAACTCCAAGATAGGAGGCTCTTCAATTGAAGGCTTTGTAGGAGGAGTTTTCCTATTCTCACGATCCAAGGAAATTTTTCGGGGTGCATAGTTGTACGACCCCATTCCTTGCAAAGAATTAACATATTCCATGAAGCCATCCATCTCGTGATCATTGAAGTTGAGCAAGATGGCCTCCAACATATCACCCACATTAATCGTGGCACTTGTATCATTAATAATCACATCGGTCACCAAGTCCACGAATGAACACACTTCATTGCTATTCGGTTGCCTTATAGATTTGCACACGTGGAAAACCTTTTCATCACCTACCCGGAAAGTGAGTTCTCCGGTTTCCACATCAACAAGAGCCTTCCCCGTAGCAAGGGAAAGGTCTTCCAAGAATAATCGGCACCTTATAGTCCATTTCACAATCAAGAATAACAAAATCCGCCGGGAGAATAAACTTATTCAATCACCCCCAACGGTCTCTTCATTGTACGATTAGCCATTTGTAATCTCGTAGATGTGGATCTTGGTTGCCCAATTCCCAAGGTCTTGAAAACCGAATATGGCATCAAATTTATACTCATCCTAAGATCACAAAGAGCTTTTGCAAACTCGGCACTTCTAGTGGTGCAAGGGATTGTGAAAGCACTGGGATCTTCCAATTTAGGTTCCATTGAATGCATAATTGCACTCACTTGATGAGTTACTTTGATAGTTTCAAAATTTATCAACCGTTCCTTTATCACCAAATCCTTCATAAACTTCGCATAACCGGGCATTTGCTCCAAAGCTTCAACTAATGGCACATTTATCGAGAGACTCTTCATCATGTTAATGAACTTTTTGAGTTGATTCTTGCCATTTTTATTGGTGAACCTTTGAGGATATGGAGGAGGTGGCTTAGGCAATGGTGCTTAGCCTTTTGCACTACCGGTTCCAGTATGTCAGCAACATGATCCCTAGACGGGTTCAGTTCCTCTTGAGTCTCTTCCACCGTGTCATCAATATCAATCCGCACTTCATCATTTGCTTGCACTACATTTGTCGGGATGTCTTCTTCTTCTACCACTTGCTCATCATCCACGAGTTGCCTTTGACTTGAGGTGGTTGCATTCCCACCTCTTACACTTCTTGTAGTAACGGCCATGGCATGCCCCCTATTGTTCCCACCTTTCGGGTTCACCACCATATAACTTGGTAGTGCGCCCTTAGGACGAGAGTTTAACGCTTGAGAGATTTGCCCCATTTGTACTTCTAAGTTGCGAATCGATGTGTTGTGTGAAGCATGTTGGGATTCAGAATCGACATTCTTCTCCATCATTTACTTGAACATGTTCTCAATACGGCCCATTTCATTGTTGGAAGAAATAAGACCATGGGAAGGATAAGGAGGTGGGTTGCTCGGTTGTTGGTACATCGGAGGCCTTTGAAAACCTGACTCCCTATTTCCTTGATTGTTATTCCACCCATCTTCATTGTTGCCTCCCCAATTGCCTTGATTGTTATTGTTATTCCAATTGCTTTGATTGTGAGAATTCCAATTGTCTTGATTATTAAGGTCTCCATCGTTGTTGACTAGGGCCTTGGGAATTATTTCTTTGCCCTTCAAAGTTGTTCACATATTGGGCCTCTTCTTCTTGATCATTATAGGAATCATCTTGATCAAATACAAATCATCTTGCACAAAATTGTCCACTCTTTGTTGAACTTGTGGACTTCTTATTCTTCCCTTGTTCACCAGCATATTTACTCCCTCCATTGCATTGACTTGCCTCGGGTTTTGCACTTGTTGAAGTTGAGCCTTTACCAATTGGTTCATGGTGGTTGTCAAGTCGGCTATGGCTTGACCATGGTCATGCAACTCTTTGTGATGAAGAATCACATTGGGATCACCTTGTGGAACATTGGCCCGAGATTGCCACTGCGATGAAGTATCCCGGTGTGGAGTCGCTCGTGGTGGAGGTGGGGGTGGAGCGAGTACATTGTCTTGAGGCGCTCGGCCTCGTCTATTGGCTTGAGGTTCAAGAGGGACCTCATCCATTTGATCATCCTCAACGTCCACAGCCCCCCGAAGCTATGTTTCCGAGCTCGTTCTTTGCCATGATTGCACCTATAATAACTCACACGTTAATAATAAGGAAGGAAAAGAAGATATTCCCAAAACACACCTAAATATATAGCTAACACCGTTTTTAGCTCTCTGGCAATGGTGCCAAAAATTGATCTCGTCCAATTTCATACCTCAATTCAAGGTTATGAAAATGGTCGATGCAATGATAGTAATAAAACTTGAAAATATTCTCAGAAACAACTTTATTACAATATTTTGACAATTAATCTATATTACCTGCTGCATCTATTGTGCTAGCTGTTGGCATGATTCTCATATATGCCGACTTCAAGGAGGTGCCATCACTACTACAACTGGCCTACAATGCTCCCAACCCTTGATGGACGTACTAAGAGCAACAAATGCATATAAGAAACAGTCATCTTCAGTCTTCTGCAATTTCACTACCGACCCCGGATAAGTCTTCTCCAAAATATATAAATAACTCGGCAACCGACTGTAGGAATCAGCAGGATGACCTCTCAAAAATTTCAAAGCCTTTTTCTTTGCTCTCCAAGCTTGCATGTATGTTAAGTTCATACCATGTTCCGACAACATGTCAGTTTGTATGTCTTTTGGTGTGTATATTGTCTTAGGATCCGCATATTTTGGCATGACCATGCTGCCAACTATCATAGCAGTAGCTTTGTGTTTTATGTATGTGCTGTCCATCAAGGAGCATGTGTGCAAGCTGTTGAATTTTTGAATCTTAAACAATGCTAATTTATTTATGCTGGCGGACTTGAACTCCACGTACAATTGTCACCAACAAAATAAAAATACGAGGTTGTTTATGCATAACAAATTGTTCTAAACTATTCATATACAATTTATATACATAAAAACTACAACTTATACACAATATGATTTTGACAACTAAAATGTTCTTACCTTCTTGCACTAGACTACCCTAAATTGAAACTATTCAGGACAGCATAGTGCTTCATTGCATTGACAATTGTTTGTTTGTCTAGGTAAACGTGGCCTACTTCAATTACTTTTGGCGTATGTTTTGTTATTATGATATTTTCATATTCCACGATTGCCGGAGATGGTGACATATCAATCAAATTCACTATTCCTGATACTTCTCCGAATGTGGTACAATTGCTTGACAATTGTACCACGTTAGTATTATGATAATCAGAAGTACATGCACTAAATTAAAAGTATAGTAATTCAAACCTCTGTATATTCAGGTGCTCAGTATTTGACAGAATACTTGTAGATACTTTGTTCTGTGATCACATTTTGATTTTTTCAAACCTTAAGTACTGTGTAACAATCATACTTCAATTGTTTTTAGAGACATAACAGTTGAACTACATTTGTTATATAGTATAGTTGTAGATAATTTGTAATAAAATTGTAGAACACTCGAAATTGAAAAACATCACCACTGGAAAAACATAGCAAACGTGCAATTGTGCTCGCATTCCACATACTGCATTCCAAATCGAAATCACGTACTGTTATATACAGCGGATACATTCTTAAGTTTTTATTTTCCTTTTTCGTCTCCATATACACTCGAACTCCCATATCGTTCCGAATTTTCGTTGGAGGACAACGTTCGTTGACAGTGTATTTGATCTCGATTATTTTTACAGAGGTATCGATCATTAGATGCTCTGCAATTGCGGCATTCAATTGACTATAATTTGAATCTTCATTGACTACAATTCCGTCAACATCAAAATATTTGTATCTCCCAAAGCTATCCCACCGACCATTTAGTTGAAGCATTATCGCCACTTTTGACATTATATCGCCAAATTCAATTCAATTGTAGAGAAAATAATTACGCAATTCTATGAAAACTTTAGAATGGAGCTAATTGTTTGCAATTGTGTTCTTCAGAAGCTTCTTTTTTTTTTTTTTGAGTTTGTTACCTTGTTTATGGAAAACCAGAGGAAATCTGCGAAATAGAAGGATTCTATAGATATATTGCCTTGATTATGGTGCGATGATTGCGTCTAAAATTTCTAACTGAAATATAAGCTATCCCAAAATCGCGCGTCTATATAAGAAAGTCTATCGAAGAAAGGAGTCTATTTTAAATGAATGTATATTTTTTGTAGCTAAAAGAACATATTTAGGTTGGAAAAATTTCAAAACTGAAACAATTTTGATAATAAGGTTTCAAATGGTATTATAGAAAAATAATAATCCCTTTAAAAAACCTACACCCATACTACTGGTCTATTGATATTGACCAATGCGGCGTAAGAACGTTAATACTTGAGCCCACGTCCCGTCTTGAAACGATGCTTACAAACAGCCCAGACCAATACTTCCTACTAAACGTCACAACCGTTCAATAAAATGGAAGTAGTATTTTTACATGTGAGTACATACCTTAACAATTAAAGATTTTATTTTGTATACTGTCATACTTAAAGATTTCATTCCGTTGAAAGATCTTCATATACGTTTTAAACTTTTATTGATTTTTTGGACAATTTTGCTATAACGGTTAAATAATATTTAAATATCAATATTATATGTGTATAATAGCCGATCACCATAAAAATAAAGATAAAAAATCAAGATAAATGAGTGTATTACGGTGAAATGCTATATTATTATATAGAGTGACAGTTACAGAGGTGTTGCTTATCTCTTGTTTGCAATCTACCGGTTTTTTAGGTTTTGAATTTTCCAATCAATTGAATGAATTGAAAAAAAAAAATCAAAAGGATGTCAGTGAATGCGAGTATTAGTATTACATTTATTTAGCTAAGAAACAGAGAACTAACAACCAATAATCCAGAATTCTCTACTCCTGAATTATAATAAATGGGTGGAAAACCCACTTACAAAAATTAATGACTAGCTATCTCTTCGACATGCCTAGAAACAGAGAGCTAGCAAGAAGCAATGGCATTCACATGTTCATGGGTGAGCATTGGGATGAATAAGCGCTGCTTTTAGGCTTGAAATCCGGAAAACCAGGAAGCCAAGGATCGCCATTAGATGCAGCAGGAGGAATAAAGTTAGACGTCGCCGGAGGCGTAGAAATGTGCGGAGTAGCAGGAGTTGAGATTTTGATGTGAAATTTGCGCCCAGAAGCACAATGACCTGGAAACCCACACAAAAAGAAGTAATCGCCGGGTGTTTCCAGGATAAGTGTGTCGCCGCCGGTGTTGTATATTACTATTGGATGGTTATCGGTGCATGCCTTGTACTCGTCGCCGTCCACTTGCACCACATTGTGTAACCTCGCGTTGTAATTGAAAACTGCATGCATGTTACACCATTCACATGTAAGTAAACCAGAAACAATACATAACATATATATATACACACAGAAAAATATGTATTTTATTGGTTGGTTATGTATAAAAATATACATTAAACTGATTAATTAGCCTCTACTTTTCACATTATTGTTTGAAGTCCTTAATGTATACGTTTGCTCTATTCCAACTGCTGCCCTATTTGTTTAAATTTCAATTTTTCCTATATAATTAAGTTTCCTTTGCTTTAAACTAATCGTCTTGCACTTAATTTGAGAGCTAAAACTTGCCATTTTCAAATAACAACATTGGTGGGCAATGGAAAACTTCAAGCGGGTCAAGGAGAGTCTCCAATCACTTCTTAAGCCAAGCAAAACTTAAAATTTTGCCTAGAATTCGGGACAAGTTCTAAACCATTCGCACGGGTACTTGGACTTGCAACAAAAACATCTCACTTCTCACGCAGCTGGATTGTTAAAGAGGATAGAGTCGAGGGCCCACCCGACTATATTCAAGATTGAAAATCACTATGGTTTGATTAAATCGCTCGATGATTACCTAAATCAACATAAGAGTCACAAGGTCAGCAGCAATGTCAGCAGTAATGTCTGGCTCCTCAGACTGGCCATCTGGTGCTGTAGGTGCCGTAGGATCTGGGCCTGGGTGGTGGTGGTCAATCAACATATCGAACGGAATGTCTCCTGTTGCTGCAAGCTTGGTAACCTGTCACCGGAGCTTGTCCACTGACTTCTTGGAGGACTGGGACTTCCGCATCTTTTTCACTTCATTTTCGGGCTCCTCTATGACTGCCTCATGCTGTACCAGAGTGGCCATAATAGTGTTATGATTTTCCAGGATCTTTTTTAAGGTTTCTTTAACTATGGGGGGGGGGGGGGATCTAGGGTGCCGGAATAGATTACTGTCTGCATCCAGTTGTTGAGGTTCGCTAGTGTCTGGGAGACTAGCAGCGCAAAACGTGGAGAAGAGGGCATAGGTACCGGCTTCATGCTGATGTGGAAGGCACTGAGGCTGAAGGTGGAGGCATGACAGCTGCACTAGTTGAAGGCTCTGCTAAGTGGAAGGCATATCTGCTGACTTTGCAGCTACCACCGATGGCTCCTCAGACTGGCGTACGGTGGTAGTCGGCTGACCCTTATTCTTAGGGTTATGAGCATCCATCAGAGAATACCAAGAGAAGGGCTTCTTAGCACGAACCTTCGTGTCAAAATCTTGCGGCTCCACTCGTGCATCTGTAAGGTACTCAGTGATGGTGTTGGGATACGGGTAGGAGGTATCAGCTTGCCTGGCGACCACTGACATGTTGGCCGACATCACGGCACCCACATTGATCGGGTATCCATAATAGAGGCGACTAGAACTGCTCGTGGAATAGGTAGGTTTGTTTCCTTCTAGCACGGGTCTAGTCTGCTGCATATGAAGGTCTGCTGCATACGAAGGATTTTCCCAAACCCTTGGAGGTGCTATACGAGGAGGAAGGCTCGTCCAGGAGTTGATACCTTCCCTGTGGCTGTGATTGGACAGCATGCTGCTCTTGCACTGAGTCACCCTTCGATGCTCCCCAAGATGGGGCATATGAACTAGAAGGGCTCTGGATTTCTTCCTTTGCCGATTGTAGCTTTCTTGGTGATAATCTTTTGGAGGGCGAGGGGTAAAGTGCTTTTGCCTCGACCTCTGGAAGGTTCACCCTTCCCCTTTGAAGTATCACCGTGGTCTCGAGATCTAACCATTTTCTATAATAAGCAACAACAACAGTTAGTTGTAATTCAATTGTAAACAGACAGTAAACACATAGTTTAGAACATGCTGGTAGGGTGGGGAAGTGCGGTCCGCACAATTGCAAGTGCAGCCACAGGCTGGGCTGTGTGGACCCTACAATTTGAACTTGCGACCGCAACAATGAATCTGCGGTTCGCACAATTATTAGAGCGACCGCAGTTTTGAAGTGTGGTCCACACTTTTATCATTGTGGCTGCACATCATACTCACCAATATGTCAAAACTCTGAAGATAGAGATTCGGCTGTTTTGAGGCCGCACTTACTTTTTTGCGGCCGCGATGGGATTTTTGCGATCCGCACAATTTCAAGTGCGGCCGCAGAATCAGTCTTGACTAAAGAACCCTAATCTCAACTTTTGCCGACCGCACAATTTCTTGTGTGGCCGCAGATTTCAAACAATTACGAGCAGACTTTCTAGGGGTGTCCAATATTTGCACAAATTCGACATGGTATTAACTATTAAGCATGAAAATCAATTCACCCATTCCTCATAGAGCAATTATTAGTTGACCCAATACAGTTTAAACCCCGTGTGGTTGTAAAATTGAAATATATTGACAAATGGCCTAAAGCTATCCAACAAATTATAAAATTAAACTAAAAATTAAAGAGTTCTATGAGTAATTGAAGCATACCAGATATGATGTAGTGCGAATGAGTGAATACGAATGTGGACTGAGTGTGGCAGATGATTGAACAAGTGATTTTAATATTTTAGAATTTTGAGTGCTCAGAGAGGGGGGAAAATGTACAGTAGACCCTAAGGTCACTATTTATACTTGACGATCAGATTGCAGGGACACGGGATGAGTGCGGCCACATAATTCCTTCTGCGGTCCGCACTCTGTTACCTGGAGGCTCAAAAGCTCTTGCTGATATGCGGTCCGCATAATATGTGATGCGACTGCAGATTTTGGCTGCAGTCCACAGAATTTAATGTGCAGCCGCACTTTTGCCATTTCTCTGACATACCAAACTTCAGAGAGTTTGCATTTTCCCTTTCCAATTTGTGCGGTCCGCACTGTAATTGTGCGGCCGCAGTTCCCTTTTGCTGTAGCAACCTAAATTGTGCGGTCCGCATAATTCACATGCGGTCCGCACTTTTCTCCACACTTAGCCAATTTTCTGGGCACAGTTGCTGAAAGTACACTCATCCCTGCAACATCCTTCAAATTCAGTTAGCACAAAAAAACACCTATCTACAAAAGAAGAAAAGAAAAGAAAAAGGAAACATGGGTTGCCTCCCAAGAAGCGCCTGATTTAACATCGCGGCACAACGCAAATTACCCTTATTTCAAATGAACAACTGCCACCACGTGGCCATCATCAACTTGTCCCAAATAATACTTCACCCGATGACCATTGACTCGGAATACCTCATCATTTTTGTTCTTCAAGTCCAATGTACCAAAAGTGTCACACCCACAATTTCAAAGGGACCACTCCATTTAGATTTCAGCTTTCTGGGAAACATCTTCAATCATAATTTGAACAACAAAACAAGATAGCCCACCTTGAACTCCTTGTTTCAGATGTATTTGTCGTAAAGGTACTTCATTTTCTCTTTGTACAAGGACGAACTTGCATATGCATGGTACCGGAACTCATCCAATTCATTCAAATGTGCAACCCGCAAGTTAGCGGCTGCATCCCAATCAAGATTCAACTTCTTTAAAGCCCACATGGATTTATGCTCAAGTTCCACCAGAAGATGATAAGCTTTGCCAAACACCAACTGGTATGGAGACATCCCAATAAGAGTTTTGTAAACAGTCCGATAAGCCCATAGTGCATCATCAAGATTTTTTGACCAATCCGTCCAGTTAGCATTCATTGTTTCAGACAAGATGCTGTTTTTGTCCCGGTTGGAGACTTTCACTTGACCGCTAGCTTGTGGATGATAGGGAGTCGTAACTTTATGAGTGACACCTACTTGCTAAGCAAAGTGTCAAAAGACTTGTTGCAAAAATGCGACCCCCCATCGCTTATGATAGCCTGCGGAGTACTAAATCTTGTGAAAATATTCTTCTTCAAGAACGCCACCACACTTTTCACTTCATTGTTGGGTAGATCAATGGCCTCGACCCATTTAGACACATAATCAACCGCGACCAAGATGTAGGTGTTTCCATAAGAACTCACAAAAGGACCCATGAAGTCAATACCCCACATATCAAAGATATCAATCTCCAAAATGGTAGTGAGAGGTATTTCACTCTTCTTCGAGATTTCACCGGCCCGTTGGATTCATCACATCTTTTCACCATATCACTTGCATCTTTGTAGAGAGTGGGCCAATAGAAATCACAACTTAGCACTTTAGCTGCCGTTCTTGCTCCACCATGGTGACCACCATAAGGCGAAGAATAGTAAGCCTCAAGAATAACATTTTGCTCTTCATCTGGTACACATCTTCTAATTACCCCATCCGTGCAAATCCGGAAGAAGTAAGGCTCGTCCCAATAATAATCTTGATAATCCCATTTGAGCTTCTTCCTTTGATTTAAAGAGAACGCATCCGGGATAATTCCACACACAAGGAAGTTTTCTAGATCGGCGAACCATGGCACCTCATTCATTGAAATAGCCAAGAGTTGTTCGTCAGGGAAGGAGTCATTGATTTCAAGGCCATCATGCGGCCTCACCTCCTCCTCCAAACGAGATAAGTGGTCCGCCACTTGATTCTCACTCCGTTTTCGATCTTGGATGTCAATATTAAACTCTTGCAATAAGAGCACCCATCTCATCAACCTAGCTTTTGAATCTTTCTTGCTCATAAGATAGCGAAGCGCCGCATGATCCGTATGAACAATAACCTTTGCACCCATCAAGTATGGGCGGAACTTCTCAATTGCAAACACAATGGCAAGGAGCTCTTTTTCTGTAACGGTGTAATTGACTTGGGAATCATTCATGGTCTTAGTAGCATAGTAGATCGGATGAAAAATATTATTGATACGTTACCGCAAAACTGCTCTAACCGCTACATCACTAGCATCGCACATGAGCTCAAAAGAAATACTCCAATTAGGAGCGGTGATAATGAGAGTTGTTGTCAACTTAAACTTTAGCAATTCTAAAGCTCTCATGAAATCATTATTGAAGTTAAACTTAGCATATTTCTCTAAGATCTTGCACAATGGGTTCACCACTTTAGAGAAATCCTTTATGAAGCACCGGTAGAACCCCGCGTGACCCAAGAAACTTCTTACGCCTTTCACTGAAGTTGGAGGTGGAAGTTTAGAAATCACCTCTATCTTCGCCTTGTCGACCTCTATGCCATTCTTTGGAATATTGTGGCCAAGGACAATGCCTTCCTCGACCATGAAATGGCATTTCTCCCAATTTGGCACCAAGTTTATTTCTTCACACCTTGCCAATACTTTATCCAAATTTGCCAAGCAATCATCAAAGGAATCCCCAACTACCGAGAAATCATCCATGAAGACTTCAAGGTATTCTTCTACCATATCCGTAAAGATCGCCATCATACACCATTGAAAAGTCGCCGGTGCATTGCATAAGCTAAATGGCATCCGCTTGAAAGCGAAAGTGCTATAGGGACAAGTGAAAGTTGTTTTCTCTTGATCTTTCGGGGCTATAAGGATTTGGTTATAGCTCGAACATCCATCTAGAACGCACGGCTGATCAACCTATCAAGCATTTGATCCAAGAAAGGGAGTGGAAAATGGTCTTTTTTGTGACTTTGTTTAGCTTCCAGTAGTCCATACACACTCTCCACCCGGTCATCGTTCTTGTGGGAATCAACTCGTTCTTATCATTGGTGACCACAGTTATGCCCCCTTCTTAGGGACACATTGCACCGGAGAAGTCTACGAACTATCGGAAATAGGGTGGACCACCCCGGCATCCAACCATTTGATAATCCCTTCTTGACCACGTCTTGCATGGCTTCATTGAGTCTCCTTTGATGTTCAACGGAGGTTTTGGCCTCTTCCTCCAAGTTAATCTTGTGCATGCAAAATGCGGGGCTTATTCCTCGAATATCCGCCAAAGTCCACCCAATAGCTTTCTTCCTCTTGTGGAGCACCACCAATATAGAGTCAACCTGCACGTTAGTCAAACAAGAGGAAAGAATAACTGGTAAAGTAGAACAAGGGCCAAGAAACTCATACCTGAGATGTGGAGGCAATGGATTCAACTCCAAGATAGGAGGCTCTTCAATTGAAGGCTTTGTAGGAGGAGTTTTCCTATTCTCACGATCCAAGGAAATTTTTCGGGGTGCATAGTTGTACGACCCCATTCCTTGCAAAGAATTAACATATTCCATGAAGCCATCCATCTCGTGATCATTGAAGTTGAGCAAGATGGCCTCCAACATATCACCCACATTAATCGTGGCACTTGTATCATTAATAATCACATCGGTCACCAAGTCCACGAATGAACACACTTCATTGCTATTCGGTTGCCTTATAGATTTGCACACGTGGAAAACCTTTTCATCACCTACCCGGAAAGTGAGTTCTCCGGTTTCCACATCAACAAGAGCCTTCCCCGTAGCAAGGGAAAGGTCTTCCAAGAATAATCGGCACCTTATAGTCCATTTCACAATCAAGAATAACAAAATCCGCCGGGAGAATAAACTTATTCAATCACCCCCAACGGTCTCTTCATTGTACGATTAGCCATTTGTAATCTCGTAGATGTGGATCTTGGTTGCCCAATTCCCAAGGTCTTGAAAACCGAATATGGCATCAAATTTATACTCATCCTAAGATCACAAAGAGCTTTTGCAAACTCGGCACTTCTAGTGGTGCAAGGGATTGTGAAAGCACTGGGATCTTCCAATTTAGGTTCCATTGAATGCATAATTGCACTCACTTGATGAGTTACTTTGATAGTTTCAAAATTTATCAACCGTTCCTTTATCACCAAATCCTTCATAAACTTCGCATAACCGGGCATTTGCTCCAAAGCTTCAACTAATGGCACATTTATCGAGAGACTCTTCATCATGTTAATGAACTTTTTGAGTTGATTCTTGCCATTTTTATTGGTGAACCTTTGAGGATATGGAGGAGGTGGCTTAGGCAATGGTGCTTAGCCTTTTGCACTACCGGTTCCAGTATGTCAGCAACATGATCCCTAGACGGGTTCAGTTCCTCTTGAGTCTCTTCCACCGTGTCATCAATATCAATCCGCACTTCATCATTTGCTTGCACTACATTTGTCGGGATGTCTTCTTCTTCTACCACTTGCTCATCATCCACGAGTTGCCTTTGACTTGAGGTGGTTGCATTCCCACCTCTTACACTTCTTGTAGTAACGGCCATGGCATGCCCCCTATTGTTCCCACCTTTCGGGTTCACCACCATATAACTTGGTAGTGCGCCCTTAGGACGAGAGTTTAACGCTTGAGAGATTTGCCCCATTTGTACTTCTAAGTTGCGAATCGATGTGTTGTGTGAAGCATGTTGGGATTCAGAATCGACATTCTTCTCCATCATTTACTTGAACATGTTCTCAATACGGCCCATTTCATTGTTGGAAGAAATAAGACCATGGGAAGGATAAGGAGGTGGGTTGCTCGGTTGTTGGTACATCGGAGGCCTTTGAAAACCTGACTCCCTATTTCCTTGATTGTTATTCCACCCATCTTCATTGTTGCCTCCCCAATTGCCTTGATTGTTATTGTTATTCCAATTGCTTTGATTGTGAGAATTCCAATTGTCTTGATTATTAAGGTCTCCATCGTTGTTGACTAGGGCCTTGGGAATTATTTCTTTGCCCTTCAAAGTTGTTCACATATTGGGCCTCTTCTTCTTGATCATTATAGGAATCATCTTGATCAAATACAAATCATCTTGCACAAAATTGTCCACTCTTTGTTGAACTTGTGGACTTCTTATTCTTCCCTTGTTCACCAGCATATTTACTCCCTCCATTGCATTGACTTGCCTCGGGTTTTGCACTTGTTGAAGTTGAGCCTTTACCAATTGGTTCATGGTGGTTGTCAAGTCGGCTATGGCTTGACCATGGTCATGCAACTCTTTGTGATGAAGAATCACATTGGGATCACCTTGTGGAACATTGGCCCGAGATTGCCACTGCGATGAAGTATCCCGGTGTGGAGTCGCTCGTGGTGGAGGTGGGGGTGGAGCGAGTACATTGTCTTGAGGCGCTCGGCCTCGTCTATTGGCTTGAGGTTCAAGAGGGACCTCATCCATTTGATCATCCTCAACGTCCACAGCCCCCCGAAGCTATGTTTCCGAGCTCGTTCTTTGCCATGATTGCACCTATAATAACTCACACGTTAATAATAAGGAAGGAAAAGAAGATATTCCCAAAACACACCTAAATATATAGCTAACACCGTTTTTAGCTCTCTGGCAATGGTGCCAAAAATTGATCTCGTCCAATTTCATACCTCAATTCAAGGTTATGAAAATGGTCGATGCAATGATAGTAATAAAACTTGAAAATATTCTCAGAAACAACTTTATTACAATATTTTGACAATTAATCTATATTACCTGCTGCATCTATTGTGCTAGCTGTTGGCATGATTCTCATATATGCCGACTTCAAGGAGGTGCCATCACTACTACAACTGGCCTACAATGCTCCCAACCCTTGATGGACGTACTAAGAGCAACAAATGCATATAAGAAACAGTCATCTTCAGTCTTCTGCAATTTCACTACCGACCCCGGATAAGTCTTCTCCAAAATATATAAATAACTCGGCAACCGACTGTAGGAATCAGCAGGATGACCTCTCAAAAATTTCAAAGCCTTTTTCTTTGCTCTCCAAGCTTGCATGTATGTTAAGTTCATACCATGTTCCGACAACATGTCAGTTTGTATGTCTTTTGGTGTGTATATTGTCTTAGGATCCGCATATTTTGGCATGACCATGCTGCCAACTATCATAGCAGTAGCTTTGTGTTTTATGTATGTGCTGTCCATCAAGGAGCATGTGTGCAAGCTGTTGAATTTTTGAATCTTAAACAATGCTAATTTATTTATGCTGGCGGACTTGAACTCCACGTACAATTGTCACCAACAAAATAAAAATACGAGGTTGTTTATGCATAACAAATTGTTCTAAACTATTCATATACAATTTATATACATAAAAACTACAACTTATACACAATATGATTTTGACAACTAAAATGTTCTTACCTTCTTGCACTAGACTACCCTAAATTGAAACTATTCAGGACAGCATAGTGCTTCATTGCATTGACAATTGTTTGTTTGTCTAGGTAAACGTGGCCTACTTCAATTACTTTTGGCGTATGTTTTGTTATTATGATATTTTCATATTCCACGATTGCCGGAGATGGTGACATATCAATCAAATTCACTATTCCTGATACTTCTCCGAATGTGGTACAATTGCTTGACAATTGTACCACGTTAGTATTATGATAATCAGAAGTACATGCACTAAATTAAAAGTATAGTAATTCAAACCTCTGTATATTCAGGTGCTCAGTATTTGACAGAATACTTGTAGATACTTTGTTCTGTGATCACATTTTGATTTTTTCAAACCTTAAGTACTGTGTAACAATCATACTTCAATTGTTTTTAGAGACATAACAGTTGAACTACATTTGTTATATAGTATAGTTGTAGATAATTTGTAATAAAATTGTAGAACACTCGAAATTGAAAAACATCACCACTGGAAAAACATAGCAAACGTGCAATTGTGCTCGCATTCCACATACTGCATTCCAAATCGAAATCACGTACTGTTATATACAGCGGATACATTCTTAAGTTTTTATTTTCCTTTTTCGTCTCCATATACACTCGAACTCCCATATCGTTCCGAATTTTCGTTGGAGGACAACGTTCGTTGACAGTGTATTTGATCTCGATTATTTTTACAGAGGTATCGATCATTAGATGCTCTGCAATTGCGGCATTCAATTGACTATAATTTGAATCTTCATTGACTACAATTCCGTCAACATCAAAATATTTGTATCTCCCAAAGCTATCCCACCGACCATTTAGTTGAAGCATTATCGCCACTTTTGACATTATATCGCCAAATTCAATTCAATTGTAGAGAAAATAATTACGCAATTCTATGAAAACTTTAGAATGGAGCTAATTGTTTGCAATTGTGTTCTTCAGAAGCTTCTTTTTTTTTTTTTTGAGTTTGTTACCTTGTTTATGGAAAACCAGAGGAAATCTGCGAAATAGAAGGATTCTATAGATATATTGCCTTGATTATGGTGCGATGATTGCGTCTAAAATTTCTAACTGAAATATAAGCTATCCCAAAATCGCGCGTCTATATAAGAAAGTCTATCGAAGAAAGGAGTCTATTTTAAATGAATGTATATTTTTTGTAGCTAAAAGAACATATTTAGGTTGGAAAAATTTCAAAACTGAAACAATTTTGATAATAAGGTTTCAAATGGTATTATAGAAAAATAATAATCCCTTTAAAAAACCTACACCCATACTACTGGTCTATTGATATTGACCAATGCGGCGTAAGAACGTTAATACTTGAGCCCACGTCCCGTCTTGAAACGATGCTTACAAACAGCCCAGACCAATACTTCCTACTAAACGTCACAACCGTTCAATAAAATGGAAGTAGTATTTTTACATGTGAGTACATACCTTAACAATTAAAGATTTTATTTTGTATACTGTCATACTTAAAGATTTCATTCCGTTGAAAGATCTTCATATACGTTTTAAACTTTTATTGATTTTTTGGACAATTTTGCTATAACGGTTAAATAATATTTAAATATCAATATTATATGTGTATAATAGCCGATCACCATAAAAATAAAGATAAAAAATCAAGATAAATGAGTGTATTACGGTGAAATGCTATATTATTATATAGAGTGACAGTTACAGAGGTGTTGCTTATCTCTTGTTTGCAATCTACCGGTTTTTTAGGTTTTGAATTTTCCAATCAATTGAATGAATTGAAAAAAAAAAATCAAAAGGATGTCAGTGAATGCGAGTATTAGTATTACATTTATTTAGCTAAGAAACAGAGAACTAACAACCAATAATCCAGAATTCTCTACTCCTGAATTATAATAAATGGGTGGAAAACCCACTTACAAAAATTAATGACTAGCTATCTCTTCGACATGCCTAGAAACAGAGAGCTAGCAAGAAGCAATGGCATTAACATGTTCATGGGTGAGCATTGGGATGAATAAGCGCTGCTTTTAGGCTTGAAATCCGGAAAACCAGGAAGCCAAGGATCGCCATTAGATGCAGCAGGAGGAATAAAGTTAGACGTCGCCGGAGGCGTAGAAATGTGCGGAGTAGCAGGAGTTGAGATTTTGATGTGAAATTTGAGCCCAGAAGCACAATGACCTGGAAACCCACACAAAAAGAAGTAATCGCCGGGTGTTTCCAGGATAAGTGTGTCGCCGCCGGTGTTGTATATTACTATTGGATGGTTATCGGTGCATGCCTTGTACTCGTCGCCGTCCACTTGCACCACATTGTGTAACCTCGCGTTGTAATTGAAAACTGCATGCATGTTACACCATTCACATGTAAGTAAACCAGAAACAATACATAACATATATATATACACACAGAAAAATATGTATTTTATTGGTTGGTTATGTATAAAAATATACATTAAACTGATTAATTAGCCTCTACTTTTCACATTATTGTTTGAAGTCCTTAATGTATACGTTTGCTCTATTCCAACTGCTGCCCTATTTGTTTAAATTTCAATTTTTCCTATATAATTAAGTTTCCTTTGCTTTAAACTAATCGTCTTGCACTTAATTTGAGAGCTAAAACTTGCCATTTTCAAATAACACAATACTACAAAAAGAACTATTGAGCAAATTTAAATGTCTAGGAAATTGAGGGTGCCGGCCAAAGGAATAAGTACATACATAACCAAAGTACAGTAATAGCTAACATTAAAGTAAATTAAGTATATTAAAAAGAAAAGGATGAAAATGAAGATCTTACCAAGAGAATCACCAAGTTTAAATTTTTTGGAAGAAACCCATTGACTGTAATCAACGTTGAAATCCCATCCTGCAGAATCACCAACTTCATACACCTCAGCCATAGTTGATCCTATGATAGTCATTATAACCACCAACAGAAACATCATTGTCTTTCTGAATAAAGCCATAATTGGTAGTAAATTTTTCTTTATATTTCAGTACCAACAAAGAATTAAACTCTGAATCTGAATATTAATGATTTGAATGAATGAATGAGCCTATGCGGATCCGATATGAGGCTTTTAAAGGCGTAGTTAATGGTCTCCGATCCTTGCTAGGAATATGAATTTAAGGAAACAAGCATGCTAGTTTAGGAAAACTAATTTCCAATTACTCTTGATTTCCGGTGAAACTAAGGTAACTAAACATATTGTCTGAAAAGGAAAAGGAGAAGGAGAAGGAATCTCTAAAAAGTAATTACCATAAATGTTTCTGAAATCCACATAGGTCCAGCATGGTACGTGATTTTGTCCCCTAAGTTTTTCGTGATCGTCAAAAGTCTCAAAAAATTGCGATTTGTTTTTTAAGTTATCGTGGTTGACCAAAACAATTCAAGGGTTAAAAAAGCCAAGTGCCTTATGATAAAATTATGAACAAACCCTATTAATTTTAAAAAAATTAACTTAGGTAGCTGCTCGTCCAAACAAATAATCGACAAATGTATATACTATGCATAATTAGTGTATAATATTTGAATATTGTTTAGGGGTTATAAATATTTTTGGCCGAATAACCAAATATATAACTTCTCCTTTTAGAGAAATTAACTTGAAAATAAAATTCTAATTAAGTGACCCTTTAAATGCAAAAACCCATTGCTAAAGGGTCAATATAATACATTTGCTAAAGGGTCAATCTGATACATAGTTTCTTCTTCTTCTTCTAAAACTACCGCAAAAAAAAAAAAAAAAAAAAAAATTGTTGTACTGAAAACTTGTAAATTCATTTAGGGATCATGAGTTTAAATGTAACAATCCGATCCCTTATTTTGGATAATTGTTTTCTAATTGGTATTTGAACATGTATTAATGTACATAACTTGCTCAGACATAAATTATACTGTGCTAATACTTCGGTTTAATTTGCATAACTTATGTATCACTTGTATTAGTAGTGGAAAGAATTCAAACTAATTGTTGTAAATCTTGATTTTATGGATAAAACTTAAAAGTCATATAAAATCTTGAAGTTTGTGAACGTTTATATAAAAATAATACATTATTAATGAAATATTGACAATATTTGAAGATGTCTCAAAAGAAAAATAGTTCCATACAAATTGCAAAGTGAAGTATACATTATCCACTTGTAATGAATTTGTCCCCCAACGGGACAAAGCATAGAAAATTGAACCCACGTTTTCCTATTATCCTCAAACAAAGTAGTATTCAACAGTTTTATTCCCTCCACTGGGGCATCTTGCCCAGACCCCTCCCTTATTTTTCAGAGTTACAAGGGAGGAATCTAGCTTATTTGATCAAATTTCTGAATATAATTATTTAAAAAAATATCTTTTGGAAAGTAATAGATACTAACGTTAATTGATTTGAATTTCTTATCAATAAAAAGTATTTCTATTATTATTAGAGTAGCGGTTTACTTGATAAATAAAATTTTACTATATTTACCAAAAAAAGTACTAAAACTATTTTTGGACAAACGCTAATGTTTTCAGATTCTGAAAAATAATTGTTGCTTTTCTTTCTAAAAACGTGGTCAAACTCCTCAAAAGGGTGGCTAAAAATCCAAGCATTTTATGCAAAAGCTCAGTTGACCCCTGCTAGTCTGCTACCAAAAGAGGGGAGCATCTTGAAAATGGGGTTTGGTGCAGCTAGTCCCTCCACTTCAATGGCGGGCCATGTTTTCCTAAGAAGCTCTCTTCAGAAGGAACTAGTGTTAGGGTCTTGTTTGCGAAAAGAAACGTGGAGGTTTAATCTCAACTTGCCCAAGCTCAAGCACCAATCAAGAAACTCATTTTGCTGCAAGAATGGATCTATCGATTTCGAAGAAAGAACGAGTCCTAATGAGGTAAATTTTAAGAACCCATTTCTCATGTTTCCTTTTTTTTTTGGGGTTCGTTTTAGTCATCCACTTAGTTGCTGCAGATGCTAATCAAGTTTGAATTTTGTTTTGAGTATTTTAATTTGAGGACAGTATGATCTCATTTTTACACAAAGATCCCGATTTAGGAATTTGACGTGGCAAATTTACTATCTTTTATATTCCATTCTGGTTCTTATTGTTGTTTCAGAATCCTGAATTCAAGAGCTTATATTCCTGTTGCTTGAAGAAAACAAAGAATAAGTGAATCATCATATGAGCTTTTCATTTCCAAAAAAGTAGCTTCATGCCATTATTTTATATTAGTGATTTCTTTTTACACGATTCGTCATTCCTTGATTTAATTCTCTTTCAACATTCTTCCACTGTATCCAAGTAGAAAAAGCGGTACACGGTTCTCTCTACCTTCGAGGTATTCACTCAATTTATCAAAATGTATAAATAATAGGTTGAGTGTGGGTTGAGATGGCAGATAGGAGGTGGAGATATCCAAATGGCTTTGTAGGAAGGAGGCTCCTTCCCTCTTATGTTGTAAGAGGGACATCTAGAAGTTTTAAGCAATTGCTTCAGTATCAGCAAAGAAACAATAGCTCCCCTCTTGCTAGAGCAAAAAATCGATTGCTATTCCTTTATTCGTAATTCCTCCGACCCCATTTGAGTCTTATGCATCTGTATCCCTACTTTCATGCATAACTTCCATGCTTAAGTCGAGGACTTTCCTCTGTCAAATCTTGCTACACTTGGTTGAACAGAGGAGACAATAGCTTTCACGCTTGGGCATGGAAAAAATATGGAAATCTATAAAGCACCTTACATAGTAGCATGCTTCTTGTGGGAAGCGATTCATGAACAAAGTCCAACCTCCAAAGAAGAGGTTTTGCAATGTGTAACGGATTCTACCTTTGCAATAAAGAAGAAAAGAATGGAAGTCACCTATTTTTGCACTGCTGGATTGTTAAACAACTATGGGATCTGTTCCTTAGCATGTTTGAGTAATTGAATTGAAACAGGTCATGCCAAACTCTCTAAACGATCTACTGCTTGCTTGGGATCTCAAAGGAAGAAATAAATCTCTAAAGGAAATCTTGTGTATGTTGGGTACTCTGGAATGCGAGGAACTTTAGGTGTTTTGAGGGAAAAGCAATCACTGACTCACTGTACTAGAGATACAATTTAGATGCTTGTGTATGCTAGCCCTGTGGTGCAATTATCAGGATGTATAAGAAATAGATAAGATGATAAATTTTATTAGCTCGCTTCAGGAGTAGGATCGTCATATAGAGATGATCGCCTTCCCTTTTCTTACTCTTTTTTGCATTGGGGACTGTGTTCACCCTTTTGATCGTAGCAATCACCTTCTTGGTGTCTGGTTTTGTTATATTAATAATATCTCTTGTTTACTGATAAAAAAGACTTCCATGCAAAGGTTAGACATTAATGATATCATTACCAGTGTTTTCAAAGGCTCGGTTAAAGCGCGCTTAAGCCCTGAAGCAAGGCGCAAAACATATTGAGCGCTTCACCTCACTTAGTGGGCGCTTCAATGTCGTCATCAAGGCTCTAAACCATACTTTTCCTTGCCAATGAGCGTAATTCTTAAAAGGCAACACTAAACAATCACTTTATCGTAATCCTTTTTCAATTTCTTTTTCGATATATTTGTTATTCATACTTATAATTATTAGTCTTGGACTATACTTAAATATTTGTATATTTTCTCCATTGCGCCTTTCTTCATCAAAGCCCACGCTTTAGTTGCGCTTTGCCCTTAAAGCCCCAACAGACCTTAAAGCTTTTTTGCGCGTCTCGCCTTTGATAACACTGTTCATTCCTAGTATTTATATTGACTATCAACTACAGATTGCTTGAAATCAAAGGCATATAGGTTGACAGCGTTGAACTAGATACTATAGGATAAGCAACTAGGAGGAAGTGTAACGAATGAAAGTGGTTCAAGCTAGCATATCAATCAGCTAATATGACCTTTTATTTCTCAAAACTGATTGAATGCCTGAATAAGGAAAGAGATGGAACACACTGGTTACAAGGCAATACACTTTGCCATCAGGTTGTTGACTCGGTGAAATGATTTAATCTGTTTATCCTCCTGGATAATTTGTGATATATCAGAGATGGCTTGCTTGATACAAGTAGCTGTGGTATATAATATAACAGCCCACTTGATTTTCGGCTCATAAGAATCTTATACTCCAACTTCATCTCAAAAAACAAAAAAAAGAATCTTATACTCCAACTTCCTTTCCTTCAACTTGCTGATGTATAAAAAAAGGACTTAACTCCAAAAGTAGGCTAGACAGCTGAATATCTTAGCATGGACTCTGACTCATTAGACTTGAGAATCTATATGACAAGCTATGCACCATGACTATATGTAATCGATCATTGGCGGAAACTGGAAACTTTTTAGTGGCATGCTTCCTAAATGATGGAGTAAATATCGTCAGCCAGTGCTTCATTAAAAAACAAATTTCCACGTTTCCATTGGAGAACAACTATCGGGGAAAATTACCAAGCACAATTCTAATGTCCCCACCCTCTCTTTCAATTGATAGTGGATTAGCAACACGTCTTGGAAATGCCAGTCAGTTGCTAAGGCATGTTTACTTGTTTGTTATGACCTTTACTTTTTGTGAATAGTCATAGATCTGAGTTTTTATTGCAGTGTTTTTTTGTATCTGACTGAATTGCCTTGATAATGATTTGTGGATGAGAAAGAGAGAAAGAATTATCTGTTTCAGATGTATTGCTTAAATTTTGGCATGTTACTTGTGTTGCATCTTGATTACACAATATATCTAGTTCTGAAGGTTTCCTAAAGTAACAATCTATTGAATATGCAGGTCAAGAAAGAGATTGAGCAATGCTATGAATTGATACACAGGCTTGGTCGGGGTGCTGTGTATTTGGGATCTTCAAGGATGGGTCCTGAACATCCACACTATGTTAAAACCTTCGAATTGGGCAGCAAGGTTAGTGAACTTTATCCAAGTTTAGGGGTAAAGAAATAGAAAGGAATGAACGCGTAGGAGAAATAACGAGAAATGGTGAGCTTGTATCTAAAGACATACTATTTTCGAAGAAAGTGTAAGCTTTACTATTTTATAGTTCAAGAAGAGTCCTTCAGCAGCTGAGCTTTTTCTAAATACTACTTGTTCGATAGATCGCAGCCCTCTTAGATTGTACAACATGGTCGGGTGCTGGGCCAGGCTTAATGGATGCTGCAACGCAAGGTGCCCTACAAGCAGGGAAGCGTGTTGGTGGGTTCAAGATAGGTAGAGAAGCTGGGGAATGGACGGCTTCAAATTTTCATCCCTACTTGCCATCAGAGAGTTATCTGACATGCAGGTAACTAAGGACATGTTGTAAAGCCAAAGGAACCACAGTTGAGCAGTTCTCAACAGGCGCTTCCCTATGATAGCATAGATGCATTGTTTTTCTCATGCTCAATTAACTCTTGTATTCATCAAATCGTATTATATGCAGGTTTTTCTCTGCAAGGAAACATGGGTTGGTGGATGCTGTTGTGAGATGTAAAAGCTCTGAGAGGACAGCTTTTGTCGCCCTTCCTGGTGGAATTGGTACCCTTGACGAGATTTTTGAGATTATGGCTTTGATTCAACTCGAACGAATTGGATCTCAATTTCCTGTTCCTTTTCTTCTAATGAACTATGACTCATTTTATTCCAATTTGCTGGAGTTCCTCAATGATTGCGAGAAGTGGGGCACTGTCTCCAAGAACGAGGTTGCATCATTGTGGAAAGTTTGTAACAACAACTCAGAAGCTTTGGCTTACTTGACAGAATTTTATGGTATTTCTCCTGTCGAGACTGGTAGAAAAGCTTCTGAATCATCAGAATGTAGAAGTTTACCTTGACAGTTTTCATCCATCAGCTATGGAGAAAATTTCAAGATTATGTTTTATCAGCAATTTCTATTTCTTATTCTACTCTCTGAAGGAGTTGTTATTTCTTGGTCATGTTGTAACATTTATTTGCTGAAATTGAATATCAGAGTCTACATCTTGAAGCAGAAGCAATGAAAATGTGTGGTCTGAACAAAAATTTCTTAGTTGTGACTTACTTTTTTGAGATTAATTAATGTTAAACCAAAGTGCGGAGTGTTACTTTCTTGTCTCCAATCTCCACGAGATGTTAGTGGGAAACTCAATTCAAGTTATCATCTCAACAAAAACACTAGAGGTTGTTTGGTTCATGGACAAGTTATGCAAGTATTATTATAATATATGGATCGTAATACAAAGATTAGTAAGTTATTTAGTGTAAAAGCTTTTTGTGTTGGATATTTGATTTATTGTATTAATACATTAGTTAAACCTTTTATAATTTGAAACATGTTTTACTTTTGATCTGGTAATTAAATTCTCTGTCTATAGCGCCTTTATCTCTGATCCAGGTTATACTACAAAGACCTGGTAAATGACAAATCATGTTTGAGTAGTATTCTCCTTCTTATGGAGTATTTTGAAGGGCTTGAGGAGAAGAGCTACCATATATCCATCTAGGTTTTTTTTAGTCTTTATAGCTAATTCACGTGTAAATTATCCCATTTCATATCCGAATTATTTGTATACATTATATGGGTTTTAATTATGAGCTTAAGATCTAAAAAAAATATTCACACAATATGATAAAAATTAATGGATAACTTCATAAAATGATACTAACGTAATATATACATGCGCTTCATTCATGACTATACGCTCTGTAATAAATATTTTATTTATATATTACATCAAACAGCAAGAGGAAACGGCCATATCGGCAGAAGCCCGACGACGTCGTTCCCTGCCTGTGCCGCTACAGTGCATTCATATTGAGTGTCGTAATTATCCACAACTTGGAAATTTTTATTGGAAGGTCGTTTTAATTGAGGAATAAGCTGATCTCCATAATGAAGAAACAGATTGGCTAAAATAAAAAGACTACTTGAACATTCTCCAAATTGAAACCAACATAGCTCTGCTTTATTCCCTGCTTTCCCCAGCCTTTTTAGAACTACTTTTGGATCCACATTTCCCGACACTTCAATCATCCCATCTCCATTCATTCTGCAAATTTTGATACAAATATAACAGATTACTACCACGAAGAATTCAAAAAAGTTCTCGCTCTGTTCCAAATTAGGTGAACTTAAACAAAATCTAACTATATTTCTTTTGAAACTTGTGACTCATTGAGAGTAGCATTAAAAGTTTAAATTAAATTATTTCTAAAAACAATTCGTCCTTTTTGAAAAAATAAGTTCACGTAAACAAAAATAGAGGGTATGTAAAAAGAAAGTGCATAAATACCATAGACATTTTTGAAGACTTTCGCCACGGTTTTTTGCCATCCGGAAGTGCGATTGTTGACCCCCAAAACGCAAGTCTGTTAATGGTTTAACATAGTAAAAAAGAAGTAAACAAGATAAAAGAAAATGAAGGTGAAAATGAGAAGAAGAAAAAATGAACACAAAATAATTAAGCTTCTTTTTTTACGCGTGTTACCATGAATGGATAACTTTGCATCATGAGTTGTTGTTCCAATGCCGAGAAGGACATTATATTGTATTGATGATAACTCTGAATGATGGAAATAGTGTTGTTTGTTTTGGAAGGGCAATGCAAGAATATTGGTCATATTTATAAGATCACTAATAGAATTATCGTTCTTTAAATGGAAATAAGATTTGGGGTTTTCCTTTATCTTCATAGCTAAATAAAAGATTCCTACTATAGAAAGGACATTGCATATGAC
Organism: Nicotiana obtusifolia; assembly: GCA_002018475.1. Taxonomy (NCBI): domain Eukaryota; kingdom Viridiplantae; phylum Streptophyta; class Magnoliopsida; order Solanales; family Solanaceae; genus Nicotiana; species Nicotiana obtusifolia. The sequence continues at coordinate 187,406 of MCJB01027787.1, forward strand.
ATTGGTAAGAGCATACGATATATCTGCAAATTATGGATAAGGGCTCAAATGTAAATACTTACTTTTAGTTACATAATCTTTCTCGTTTAACCATTTAGTATTCAAAGCTCAATACTAACCGACTAATCGAGATTTATACTAGGTAGGCCCACTAAAAAGATAAAATGCGTTTCTCTAAAAAACTTTCATTTACCAAGCTCGAACGACAAATGTGGTAGAATCAAAAAACTTTGAAATCAATGACAAACAAACTTATTCGGAGCATATATAATTTTGAAAAAATGGTAGATATTTTGGAACCTATGTGTAAAAAAGCTTCTTAACATTTTGTACCCTTTAAAAATTAATTAAATGAAAGTTTCCAAAGATATCGTGAATTGTTATTGTAGTTATTAAATGGGTAATATTTCTTTCCATTTTAGTAGCGATAAAGATGCCGTCAAAGGGTCAGAAAAAGAAAGAAAAAGATCTTCCACTGTGAGAAAAAGCTTTGCGTCGTTTATATTAATGTATGTAAATCATTGGATGCGGGAACGTTGTTTATCTAATGCAAACAGAAAGGAAAACATATCAGAAAAATCTTCTTAAGATCTTCTTAACATTCTGTACCCTATCAGTTGATATAAATGAAATTCTCCAAAGATTTATAGTTTAACATATATTATTTCTATTTTCCCGTACACCCCAAATTAGTTGTAAAAAAATAAAGAGAATTGTCCAAGTCCTCTCATTGTTTGATGAACGTAATCTAATACAAGTTTCAGAACTTATGGGTGTCTTTTGTATTAGAAAATACTGATCTTCCCTTTGATTGATTTAAATATTATGAAAATATTTTTTTAATAAATTTATTCTCGTTCAATTGGAAGAAAATGATTTTCCTACCAAAAAGAGTGAAAATACTTTTTCAAAACTCTCGATTAACCTTCACTACTCCTATTTCTACCCCCCAACCCACACCCTCACCGCCCCGAGCCTCCAGACCTTGACCTACCAGCTTGCACCTCGGTCTCACCCTGCCCACCCCCACCCCGACATTCCTTGTCCACTCTCCAACCCCACGCCTCGGTCCACCTCTCCCTCCCAAGCAACCCATCCCCCCCCACCACCACCAACCCACCCTCAGCCCTCATTTTCCCTCCTCGTCCTACCCCTTCCCTCCACCCCGAGCAATCAACTCCGGCCACTCATTCCCCTTCTAACCTGAACTTTGCTACTGAAATACGGAGGTAGATGGCCGACTAGTGTTAGGTGTCGGGGTAGGGTTTGGGATCAGAGTCAGGGTACGGGGATCGGGGGCCAGGTGTCGAGGTCGAAGGTCCAGGTACCTAAATTATATGAAATTACTTTTGGGGCAATGTTTTTTTCTCACTTATCAAACACTAGAAAATAAGTAAGAAAACTGCTTATTCTTCAAGAAAACAGTTTTCGTGAAAAATATTTTCTATCATACCAAATGCACTCTTAGATGTACTATATGTTTCAATATTCGAGATTATATTTGCTTCTAAGAATAATTAAACGGTTACATCATTATTGTCAAAATATAACCAAAATATACAAGTCCTACCAATATGCTTTATCTTACATCGTTTTATTTTTGTTTCCTCGTATCATACTTCAAAGATAAATAATCCTGCAATATATTTTCTTGGCCTCATAATTAGCATGTTGAACACCTGACCCCTAAGTAGGCGTTTGGACAATATTTAGTTGAAATTTGAAGAAAAAAGAGCACTTGAAGTTGAAAAGGATTATATATAAGTTAAATCTCCCATGTATAAATAAGTAAATCTCTTTATATCAGTAGGCTTAGAGATCTTTGAAAGTTTCACCATTTAACTACTAATCAACTCTAGTAATTCTTTATTTCTCCTTCACAAATTGGGACCAATGCCCCCCAAAAGACAACTGACTAAGAAGATTAACAAGACAGTCCGTAAATGATATTATTAAATCAAGTTAGATCTACATCAACAAATAACTCTCTATATTAAGTCTGATAAGTAACCTAATAAATAAAGCAATAAACTTGTTTAAGTTGTACTGATAATGTAAAAATTCTTTGCACTGTCACTGTCTATGACTTAACTATAACGAATTACTCCATACACTCCAGAATAATGGGTTTAATTTGCCTAGTTACATAGCATTACAATTGCTTATATGACCATCTCTATGTCCATAAAATGCAGGGGGCAGCGGCCCAGGCCTGGAATAAGGTGCCAAGGGCGGCGGAGGCAGAGGCAGAGGCGATTGTAGGCCGTGGTATCCGCCGTGCCGGGGCAGAGCAAACCTAGGGTGATTGAAATTACGAAATGGTCCTTGACTAAAGGGTCCTTTTTCGGGTGGTTTTGGAGGTTGTGAAGGAAGAAACAAGTTGCTGGAACATTGACCAAATTGAATCCATTCTAATTCTGCTGATTTTCCTGATTTAGCAAGTTTTCTCATTAATAAAGCTGGATCCACTATCCCTGATACTTCCACCTTTCCATTTTCTTTCAATTTGAATTGACGCACTCCTGCATTTAAAAATAAAAATTATGACGAGCCTCTCAAGAAACTAGCCCAAGATCACACATATGCTATACTGTACCAAATAACAAAGAATTAAAGAGTTTAACTAATATACACCGACGATATAAAATAGATTTTATATTTATATCACTAAAAAGATAACTACGTATATTTAACCATCTATAAAAAAGTGAAATTAGTAATCTCGAAAACAAAACTAGTCATCACCACAACATGTTAAAATATATCGATATGTGAACACAAATATTGAACTCTGCTATACCCTACCCTTTGTGCTACTCAAGACTCTGTTGACTGCCTTTTGCCAACCAACAGAACGAACTTTAACTTTGATTACACAAACCTGCAGAATTTTTTACAAAAGAATCAAATAAAGTTTACATCAATCATATTGAGAGGCGGATGCTACAGGTTCAACTAAATATATATTTTTCACACGAAATATAGATGAATATGAAAAAATCACTAAAGTAAATATTAATTCCTGAAGCATAATCGAAATATGAGTGGTGTGAACATAAAAGTTGAACGTGTTTAGATTCCGATCAGATGTCACAATATTAGAATAAAAGAGGGAAAAAAGAAGATTAACCATGAAAGCAAGATTGGCTTCATTGGGACGGGGAAGAGGAGCTGGTTGAAAGCATTCACTTAACATTCGAATGAGGTTTTTCAATGGCTTCATAATCCTGTATTTCTGATGTTATGCAAATTGCATATCACTCTTAATTCTAACAGATTAGCGTAGTATTAGTATTAAATTATTGAGCGGATCTTATTTCAATCTAAAATTGAATGGATAAGGAAAGATTTGATTTTGTAACAATGCTAAAAGAGGTTATGCTGATTCTCTCTTCAACATTAATTAATATTTTCTTTTCATTAAGTATCCCGCAAAATCTTCTAAGACATACTTCCATTATTACATCCGCTGTAATCATCTTATTTAGAAATGGAAATAGAAATGTAGGATCTGTATACGCTTTTTAATGAACAAAAAGTTGTACGGAGGGGAAAGATATTTTTGGAATGCAAACAATATATTCCCTTTTGTAATTGGTATATTTTTTAAGTTATTAATGTAAAGCAATACACTCAGTTCTAATGAACGTTATCTCCAATTTCTGATTAGGAAACAAGGTAAATTAATGGGGTATTATCTCAACACCCTCTCGCAGAAATGAAGGGTAAGACTGCGCACAACAGATCCTTAAGGTCCGACCCTTCCCCAGACCCTGCATATAGCAGAAGCTTAGTGCACCGGGCTGCCCTTTATCTCAACATCATAAGCATAAATCACCCTGGCAAGGGGGTAATACCTTCAAGGAGATAATTCTTCTTGAAAATAAAACGTGACTTCCAAGAGAAATCGGACACAAGTCACTAGCTGCTTATCCAGACTGCGTATTAATAAAATAAAATTGGCTACACCAGCTAGAAAACCACGAAACATAACTCTTAAAAGCAGAATAAAAGTCAATTACAATTTACAAAACGTCATAATCAATGCCAACATCGGCATAAGGTTGAGAACCACATTTGATGCATTTCTTCACTATCTAACCAGAACCACGATTGTTATGCTTGCGATGTTTTTCAAGGGACTGGCAGAAGAATGAAAAGGATTCCTTAAGCTCACTTGGTAGAGGTAGTGATAAAGGAGCAAGCACACCATATTGCCCACTTTTGACATTCGTGGGCGCCTGAAGTGCTAATGCAGGTTGCTGCTTGTTAAAACCTTCGATGATGAATGAAAATGCCCCAAAGGTGAGACAACTTTGTAATAGCGCCTGAGGTGCACCTGAGAAACATCATTAACCAAGAGAGATTAATTCTCACTCCAATTCGCCACAAGAGTTGACAAACACTTATAGTGAAAGCCAAACGCCGTCCCAAAATTTAACAGAAGATCAATTCAATGAGAGAAAAATAATAGACAAGTTAAATGTAGAAATATAGGAACACCTTTCAAGGAGCAGCACCCTTCATGAGCTTGAGACGACTTGTGTATAATTTAACAAGAAACAAAAAAACTGAAAAATAGAGAAAACTAAGATGCTTTTGTAAAGCAAATAAGGAGCATTTAAATTTAATCCTGCCAAGTACTGGAATTGGATTGAATACTTCCTCGGTTTCCAAAAAGGGTTTTAATGGCGACTGGACTCCTCTTCTCTGTAAGTTTAATATACTGAAATTTACGGGCACTTTACAACATCGTTGAAATACATGAATATCAGCCAATCCAGTCATTTGCATTTGTTGAGCTTAACCATGGGCCTGAGTAACTCGAGCAGGATATGATAATGACATACTGGAATAAATCTAAATATTGAAAGACAAAGCTGTACTCCCTATTTGCATCTTACTTTTTCACTTACTTTCCTTCTAATTCTCTCAATCCAAACCCATTTTTCCAATACGTTTCGTTATGGCGGCAAGCCAAGTGACATCCTTATATTTCCACCTTATTTAACAACACTGTCCAAATCGTTAATGCAAATGCTCACACTCTACAACTATGGGAGCAGCTGAACAGTGGTTCTAGCATCTACTCCTAATGGAGGAGGGCATATAAAATGTACCTTCTCAAGTCAACAAGTTTTACACCTCTTCTCTATTGGTGGAGATCTAAACATTGTCTCTTTAGATATCTATTTCTAAGTTTACTATCCATCTGGTGTCAGCAGGTACGCAAACCACCTTCTTAGTGCACTGTTGATTCCCCAAGTTTAAGCAGAAACCGGGGGAAAACTACAAGTAACCAGCCAATCAATACATCTTTTTGACCACGCTCTACCATGCTTTAATAGCTATATATTTCATGATATTATAGAGTCAAAAAGATGGGAGGTTCTTATTTATTTTAACAGGTGCAGTGAGATCCCTGAACTTTTGTTTGCAGCTATGAAAGTTTCTCCACTTGTGCAGTAAGTGTTGGGCTTTGTAGCAAGTTAAGCCCAACTTGACCAATCGACCTCAAAATCCTTTCCAAGAAAATACAGAAAGAAACAACACCACCATGACATCCCCCACCCATATCTTTCTCATCTCCAATGACCATTGTCCCCCTAGCACCACACAACCTACCTGAAAAAATATATATAAATTTGTCGTGTCAGTCGTAAATGCTACTTCCTCCCAGCCAATTTAGCAGCTGCTAGTAGCAAGGACCCTAGGTTTGGGACTGATAGAATTTGGAAGATCTAATGACTGTAGAAGGTAGTTAGAGAAGACATTACACTAACGATAATAATCACAGAATTTCAGTACAAATGGAAGATATAATGACTGCAAAGGTAGTTAGAGAAGGCATTACTAACGATAACAATCACAGAGGTTTTATGCCTTTTGCAATATTATCAAATGAATATCATTAGACTTCATGGATTTTTCAGGTTTGAAGGAGCTAGGAAACAGCAAACATGTTTAATCATGACAGCACTTATTTTTATCTGCGATTAATACCTATAATCATTTAAATCGACGCCTAGAATAGCAATTAAGAACATTTAAATCGACGCCTATAATAGCAATTAAGAAGACCTCAATGAATTGACATTTAAAAAGCAGTGCTCAGACCTGATAACTATATTATAACGTGGGAAATGTTTGAAGTACCTGGAAAACTTAGGGCAAGACCAGTGCAACATCCAGCTACTCCAGCGTTGATAACTGCAGAACGAGGAGAAAGTCAAAAGAAAATAAAAGGTGTTTTCAACCTCTGGCGGCATAAAGTGTGTGTCATACCATCATCTTTTCCCCGTAATCTCTTCAGGAAGCAGACAACTAAACTATGAACTCCTGATAAAACTGCAAAAGTCTAGACCACAGAAAGGAGAATCGAATCAAGTCACAATTTAATAGATCAAAAGAGAGGCAGTAATATTAGCTCTACTGTAAGAATATCATCAAGCAAAGATTGCAATACCTTAGCCGAAGCTCCTGCTTCCCCAAAGGATCCTCTAAAGCCTTTCTTCTTTATCAATCCTGACCCTGAAACAAAACACCACATTGAGCAACATTGAGTATATCACCAACTTATAAGGTCCAATCTTTGGCATTAAAAGAATTCCATTTATGAAATTCCCAAAAGCCATTTAATCTTTAAAGAAGCAGGGAACTAAGAAAAGTATTCTCTTTGAAAATGCATGGTCATTAGTAGCAACACATGAATGCTATTTGTTAAACGAAATCTACATATACTTCTATTCCTGATGGTGGGAGAAAAGATGAATAATGTACCAGTCTGTGGTTCACCTAAAGGACTATAATAATTCCTATTTAAATATCCATTACACAAATAAACAGAAGAAATAACAGTCTGAAAACGCAGGGTGGTCGAGGCTCATTATACTTGCAGAAATTAGGGGTTTCCGTCAAAGGAAATAGCATAAGCAAGACAGTAGTCTGTCGTCAAATAAAGTAAATGACTGAAGAAGACGAGAGAAATCAGCAGTGGGATTCAGATAAGCTGCCTTCAACTGCCTCACTTATAGTGTACTACTCGTCCCTCTGTCTCATTTTTTGTGACACTTTTCTTTTTTAGTCTGTCCCAAAAAAAGAATGACAACCTTCACATTTAGAAACAATTTATCTTTAAACTTCTCATTTTACCTTAATACATGATTTTATCATCACAAAAATATTTGTGGCATGTTTTATACCACAAGTTTAATAAATCTTTCTTTCTTTAAACCCTGTGCCCAATCACACACCGTCCCATAAATTGGGACGGAGGGATTAATACACAACTATAGTCGATTAAGCAGTCAACAACCATACAAAAGTGAGAAGCAGACTATGCCAGCAGATCCAAAAACAATAACGGGTTAGCTACAGCACTAAAAGAGGTTGATACGCACAGCGTCTACGATGAATATTTACATCTGGTACCGACATTGGTTGTCAAATGCATAAGATAGACAAAATAGGTTCCAGATAATTCCGGAGAGAACACAGCCCCAACAATAACAATCAGAAGTAAATCATTTATCATATTTCACAAAATTCTAGCTGAAGCAACAAAGTCTCTGAAAATTGAAGACTACTGAACCATAAAAGAAAACAAATTGACGAAAAAAATGCATAAACAATTACCGTAGCCAAAAATGGAGCCCATGAAGGCGCCAGCGGCAGAGTCACCGGCGAACCTAAGGAGGCAGACGACAGGACTAGATGGAATCGTGGCGGTTAACGCGTCAGAAGTGAATTCAGAATTCGGGCCGGATTTGGGGTTGGTAACCTGATTTGTTATGTCGGTATCGGATTCGGAGTTCGGAGGGTTCGCCGGCGTCGCCATAGCAAATATACAAATACGATAAACCCTAAGTTTGGTCAATCTAAAGTTTTAGATATTTCTGTGGATTTGATATCAGATATTCACACTGGATATATGCCAAATTGCGTTATCAAAACAGAGTGTCACCACTAGTAACGACACCGTTTAACTCCATAATTCCCAACCCACTATGAGATGTAGTGGTTTGATGTAAAATGTAAAGATATATGATTATAATAAAACTAGTGATGATCTTATAAAGCTTCATTAGTTTTATAGAAAGATTAGAGAGCCAATAACGGATTCATACATTATCCCTCTTTTTTATGACGAAAAAATACTTGTAAAATAACATAAATTTGGAATAATCCCTAAATTTGGTTTTTGTACACTTCTATGTAATGTATAGTTAATTAAATATATACTAATGAAGCTTATTTCAAGGAGTGTTAATAAAAATCCTAAAAATTAAAATAATGACACAAAAAATTATGATTTGTAAATTGAGAAGGTAAAAAATATGTAGTTATTAGAAAGACCACTTTCTCTTTTGCCCTTGCCACAATAATTTGAAACTTTTCTGAAACTTTTAGTACATTATCCTGCCAATTAAAGCATGCTTTTATGAGATACATTGCATTGAGTAACTACAACATTACATTAGAGATTAAAACGAAATTTAAGGAAGAAAATTAGCAAGTATTCACGTAGCATTTTAATTGAAAAATTGATATCGTTGAAATCTCAAAAGTCAAAAAAATAATTATTATATTACAGTTGATCATGCTCTTAACCCATTGTACAAAACCAAACTTTCAAAATTATAAAAGCATTAGTTAACACATTAGACTTCAAAGAAGATAAGGAATCAAAACTAATCTCATTTCCTAACTATAAAAAATATAATTACAATCTAATCTACAATTTTATTTTATTTTTCCCTTATGCTATTACTAAGGCGAGACTTCTTATCCTTCTAAATTGTTAGTACATTTATACCCCCTCTAAAATAGCTATTACGAGTTCACATCTATAACAAAAATAAAATCTTACTCGCTTCATATTATCAAACAAACTTGACCTACTGGCGATCTTCTTAGAAGTTGTTATTGTCTCATACTCATTTTAGTCAAATGATAATAATTTTTTTATACTCAATCAAAATATTCACAAAACTTGCCATATAAAAAGAACTAACAATTCAACCATTTTCTGTAAATGATTTCCTCGTTGTAAATCAGAATAGTATTGAAGTTAATTAATGAGTGATGTTTTATTTTATTTAAATTGAATTTAATTTATATATACTTAGATATTGTAGAAAAATTTACTCTATAAATGTCATGTAACCTATTGTAACATGTTATTTTGTTAAATTATGACATCATATGCCTTGTTAATTACCTTCTAAATGGCTAATTGGTTTAAATTTCTTGGCAAGACCTTCGCAACGCAAGTGAAGCTTTAAGACAATGGTGTGGTAGAGTTGTCATTCTTTATCTTTCCAAGGAAGTCACGACCAAACTTGTTCTCCCGGAATCATTCTTCTTTTCTCCTCCTTATTTGCTTTTGCTTCTTTTGTTTGTTTTTCCAAAACCAAAAGGAAAAAATAAATCTTTGAGTATTATGAACCAAATGGAAACAAACTAAAATATTGAGAAAGAGTTCAGAAAGTGTTGGAGACAGACATGTTATGAATGTATTTAAAGAATTATGAGTATTAGAAGAGAAGTAGATTAAGACAGAAAAAAAATCTAAAGTAAATTGGAAAATAGATTTAGTCGTGAACCCAAGATTAAAAGCAGAAAAGATCTTTGTGCATTTACCTTAGCTTGTTCAAAAAACAAAGAAAGAATATCAAAACTTTGTTCATTTCTTGGTGTCGTTCTTCTTCTGCACTATATAGCCTTTGACATAGAGAAAACCCAACCATAGTAAGTTGGTAGAATGAAGTTGTTGCAAGAGTAAGCCGCTCCAGTTCCTTCGTAAATTCATCTTAGTGATGAACTCATGTACTCATATCCTCAGAGTACTCTATCTCACTGTCTCGCATTCTCTCTCATCATGCTCAATATTCAACAACTCAATCACTCAGCATTGTACAATACCTGCTACGGTGCAGCTCGATCCACAATAGCCATAAGGCCTGTTGCGACGTACAAACCGATCCACATGTAAGGCTCATTGCAGCGTGCAACCCAATCCATATATATATATA
>MCJB01027787.1:199947-230073 GCA_002018475.1 Nicotiana obtusifolia
GCCAGGCCCGGGCCCGCCAGGCCCGGGCCCGCCAGGCCCAGGCCCGCCACGGGCCACAGCCTTATCCGGAGGGGCTCCTTCAGCCCAAGCGCTATAATCTGCACGTACGACTCACGTGCTATAGTATCAATATCCTCACAATCAGACCCTCGGCCTCACTCAGTCATCAATCTCTCCAGTCGCTAGAGCTCACAATGCCATGAAACTAGCCTAAAATGATGATATGATGTGTCAATATATAGCAACAAAGACTGAGATATGATATGAAATGAATGAACATGACTGAGTATGAAATTGCAATGTAAACAAATAACTCAATAGCAGTAATGACCTCAGTGGGTCCTAACAGAATAAGCATGTAGTCTAGACATGGTTTCTGACATGGATCACAGCTCAATAGCTCTATTACGTAGAGATTTCATGGTTACAGATAAGCTCAGGTAACTACACAGTACCACAGAAATAACGGAGTTATGATTTACAAATGACACACGGCCACACGCCCGTCACCTAGCATGTGCATCACCTCAACAGCAAACACATAACACAAAATTCAGGGTTCCATACCCTCAGCACCAAGTTTAGAAGTGTTACTTACTTCGAACAAGCCAAATCCAACACCGAGCAAGCCAAACGATGCTCCAAAAATACCATCTTATGCGTACCGACCTCCGAACGGTTCGAAACTCAAACCATGTGGTGAAAATCACTTCAAAAATATCCAAATCCGAGCTCCCCAACTTAAAATATGACCAAATTAATAAACCCTTGATTTATATGCTTCCGCCCAGCTGTTTTGCATCATTTCTCGTGCCAAATGATCCCAAAACTCACTTTTCATGCCTCTAATGGATTCCTTGTAAATTTCAGTTAAGTTAGACTTTTGAATCACTCTATTTGGCCTTATAATAAAGGAGATATGTTGGTTTCAATATTTGCAAATAGTGCAGATTCTTAAATACGGATTCAGTAGCAATTTCGTAATTAATCTGAAAAAGCACAATTCTTCTTGGAGGAGGGTTGTTTGCTCGGGTGACTGAGAAGCCCTTTGGCAGCTGTCCGAGCCTTCCCTCGCCCGGTGGATAAAGACCTTTGATCCACTTTAGATTGATCCCCACTGGCCACATATGAACCATTTCAGAATAGAAAGAGCCCGCTGTAACTTGGGCCTTGTTATATAGTAGAAAAAAAGTTTCACTTCTAAATCTAAAGGGAGATAGAACCTAATAAGAATGAGGACAGGGGAGGGGAAGTTGGCTGTAATTGAGACAAGTTTTTCGGATGGACGATATGGATTATTTCGCGCCGTTCCGTATATGAGCCTCTTCAAAAGTCTCACAACCGAGAAAAATTAGGGGGGTCATTTTGGTTTTGGGTCTGCGACGAATAGGTTCAAGAAATGAGAGAATTAAGGATACCCACCAGAAAGACTAATCCAATCCATAAGGATGTACCAGAAAATACAACATTTTTGTTACTTGACCAGCCATCAGGAGAAGCAAATACAACAGGTACGCTAATCAATAAGATTAATGAAGTAGCAATTAATGCAAAAACAGTCAATTGGAAAGCAAGAGTCATGCTTTTAATCCTCCAAGCTACCAACAAATGAACTATATACCATTTGATCCCTCTATCAGCCAAAAATTTTTAATTGTGATAAAATATATCATCAAAGGATTTTACTTTATCATGAATCCATTGATTCTATATGACTTATTACTACTCCCCCTTTCGCACTTTATTCGTACATGGAGTGGGGTGGGGGGGAAATGAAATTTTATTTTTTATCTCACAAATGGGCATGTTAGATCATATATCTATATACGGATAGATAGATCGACCGGTGGATTCGCACCTGAGATCTTTCAAGAATAACTGGATTTAGGGATTTCTTACTTTCCGGGGCATATCTGCCCTGATCTTTCCTATAGACTCAAGAGAAGCTGCAGGCCTTACTGAGCTAATTCAGTAAGCTAAGAGCCCAGCCCCTGGTTCAATCGATAGATAGGCCGAAAACATATTTTTGGACAAATGAACAGACCAGGCAAGATGGTGATGAATTGCGATTGGTCTAAAGTCTTCTCGATAAAATGTGAGGTCTGGCTCCTCCGTCGGCGGCTCGACGATCTTATTCCAAAGGTTTACCGAGGTGAAGCTTTTGACAGGTATTCTTTTATTTATTTGTAGGTTTCTCTACTTCAGGCTCTTCCGAGGGCCTTTGTTTCAAACAAAGAGGTTGGGCTGTTCACTTCATTGATTTGACTTCGCTGCTGTGGAAGTTAGCGTCTTAAAGAAAGTAAGTGCTTGCTGCTTCTGCTCTTATAGTTGAAGCTCTATCCTCCTGTGGATATCAAGAAGGAGAGGTTGCGCTAATTCCGGAAAGAGGACCTCGCGTGGAATGGGCGCAACCTCCTCTTCCACTGAGGCCACTTCCTTCTTACCATTTAGCTATTTTCCCCATCGAGAAAGAGATCGAGGATAGGTCGGAAGCTTCTTCCTTCGAAGGACTTTCTCCTTCATCAAATTAATTCTCTCCCATGACCCCATTCAATCAATGCTACAGGGTATTCACTCGCTTATTGAAAATCTTGCATCGCTTTTTTTGTAGAAAGCTCGACCAGCGAGAAAAAGTGTTTGGCCGAAGCTCAACAATTTGATTCTTTGAAACATTTCTAAGAAATGAAAGATTGGTTAGAGAAAAAAAAAGTACCTTGAGAAATATGGGGAGGGGTTGATCATTATCAGCAATTTCCAGCTTGTGAATTGGAGTAAGCGGGCAACCTACTTTTTTGAGTAGTGGCGCTATTGTCGAGCTCTGAAGGAAATATGCCTCGTACTTTACTACCTAGATCATATTATGTAAAGGTGAACTCAACTCTAAAGTAAAGGAAGTGACTTCATCACTGGGGAGTGATCTATCGATCTCCTATTTGAACATTTTATCACAGGACTTGACCAACCTCGTTCATCTTTTCTTTATCCCTTTCCACCTTTCTATCTATAGATAACTCATTCCAGTTTTGAACTGCCCCTTTACAAGGGGCTTTCATGAATTGGGATTTCCCACCAGCAGTCTTCTCTTCCTATAACTTCACTTCGTTCTAGAAATCTGAGTAGACTAAGAGAAGAGAAAGAGGAATGTACCTACCAATCCAATAAGGAGATAAAGTGGAAGAGAAGGGAACCTAATAGAAAGGGGATGCGCTCAAGCATGCGAAGAAAGCTCGAAGAGCTTCTCTAATATTATAGAAAGGTTTGTAGAAAGGGGATTCTTCAAATATCCCATATTGTAGGGGCTTCAAAGAAAGCTTGTAGTTTAGGGGTGCGCACCTCTTTGTTTTCTTTTCTTCCCCTATCCCTTCAAAGCCCTTGTATAGGTTGGGCGCAGGCTTTCTCAGGCCTATCCAGAATTCTGAAGTTCCGTCTACAGAAGGTCTAATTATGAGCCGAAGCTCTATTTATTGCCCTATTCCCTTTCCTGACTAAAGTCACTAAGGAGGGGCTGGGGCGGAAGGGGCCTAGAAGTGCCTACTACTACACCACACTAAAGAAGATAAGAATCCACATATATGGGGGAACACGTCAAAGGCCCATGTTTCTTCATTCATCCATTTAGGCCCGGCTAGGAACACGTGGATCCAGGGAACCTGGCTCGGGAACAACTTCTTATAAGTAGGAGCTAATCACAGTAAGAGAGTCCAATCTCTGAAATAGAGCTTAGTCTCTCCATAGTAGTCTACTAGTAGAAGGCTTCGTTCTAGAAATCTGATCTCACCGGGCCGTGCAGGGCCCTATTGATAAATGAAAGAAAGGGTTTATGAGCCCTAGCCCTGTAAGCCCACACCTGTGTAGAGTAGATCGTTCAACACCTGCGGCACGACATTTGTGGATGCTTGTTCATTCGGGATTCTTCTATCTATATTTAGAACTACTGGATCAAATTCTATATTGCAAGTGCAAGTCGACGTTCCTGATATGAAAGTGAAAGTGGGGTGGCCAAGATATGGACCGCTTAAAGAAAGGATGCCTCTCATCTATTTAGTCCATTATGGTTTTCTTTACCATTCCGGACTACTAAATTCTAACAACCCAATTCTTAGTAAAATGACCATAAATTTATCATACGATGTCGAAACTTGATGATTCTAGTTGCTATTGTTCCAAAATTACGATACAGATCTAATGCTTCAATATAAACAAAAATTGGAGCTCATTTGCTTAATGTGGTACCATTTATGCTTGAAGAAACAACGTCGAAACATAAAAAAACAAGTCCAACACAACCCAAACCTATTCGAAACTCACCCAAGCCCCTCGGGACCCCGTCGAACATATCAACAAGTCCTATAATATAACATGGACTTACTCGAGGCCTTAAATCACACATAATAACATCGAAACGACGAATCTCACCTCAATTCGAACTTAACTGAACTTTCAACTTCCAAAACTTGCACCGAAACATATCAAATCAATCCGGAATGAACCTATTTCAACCCCGGAACCACAATCCAAATCCGATATCCTCAAAGTCAACTTTCGGTCAAACTTATGAACTTTCCAACCCTTCAAATTTCTAACTTTCGTCAATTAGTGCCGAATCCTTCTAGAAATATCTAATTGCAAATCCGGGCGTATGCCCGAGTTCAAAATCATCATCCGGACCTAACGGAACCATCAAAACTCCAATCTGAACTCAAATGCTAAAAAGTCAAACTTGGTCAACTATTCTAACTTAAAGTTTCAACATTGAAATTCATTCTTCCAAATCGATTCCGAACAACTTGAAAACTAAAACCAATGATTCAAACAAGTCATAATGCATCATACGGAGCTACTCATGTCCTCAAACTACCGAGCGAAGTGCAAATGTTCAAAACGACCAGTCGGGTCGTTACAAAAAAGATAAATATAATTCCTAGCATTTGAGGCATGCCACGTCATCTTTCTCCATTCCACAATTTTATATACACACACACACACACACATAATTTACTAATTGTATACAAATTAGTTTTAAATGAGTATCCCTTTAAATTAGGAATTGAATAAGAAATCGGTTATTTCTCATCCCTGTTCTCTTTCTCTCTTGCGCTCTCTCTCTCTCCGTCTCTCTCTCCTGCGCTCTCTTTCGCTCTCTCTCTCTCTCTCTCTCTCTCTCTCTCTCTCTCTCTCTCTCTCTCTCTCTCTCCGTCTTTCTCTATCTCTCTATCTCTCATTCTCTATTCTTTCCCCAATTTTTCTTCCTCTAGTGTTCTCTACTTTTTATCCTTTCATGTTGTATATATTTTTTTAATGGAATTCATCAATGGATTTCAATTGTTTTACTATAGAGTTTTAACTTAGCAATTTCCTTTGATGTTGCACAATTGTTGTTCAAATTGAAATTATCAATCAATAAATTTTGAAGGTGTTTGACTCTCCACTATTGACAGCCATTAAAAAGCTTTGAAGCTTTGAAATCGAATTTGGGATTTTAAAAATCATTATTTGTTCGAATTGGGTGTTGTTGCAAACAATTGGAAATATTATTTGGAGTTTATATCTCAATTTTGATGGTGTTTGGTGAAGATTAGACTTGATTTTGGCTGAATTTCAGATTAAAACTCGAAGAAGAAGAAGAAGAGAACATACACTTACGAAATTATAGTAAAGTTGTATTATAATTGTATGTAAATTATATTCTATTGTAGTTATATATATTTTTTTATTTGAATGTTGTATGAAAGTTAAAAAAATTAGTTGTATAATGTATGAATCATTGTATGAAATTTATATTTAAGTTAAAAATACTATCTTTTTGCATAAAGTTGTTGATATGTATCAAAATTATTTTAAAGAGGAAGTTTTGATTGGAATTTTAGAGAGGAAGAAGATCACACCACTTAAAAAATATATACAAAAAACATACAAAAGACATATTGTACAAAAATTATATTTAAGTTGTATGATATTGTAGTTATATTTAACTGCGTAGAAATAATATATGAAAGTTGTAGATAAGTTGTATACTATATAATATGTTGTACGAAATTTTATTTTACTATGTATATTGTTATAGATGTTCAAATTTGCATTAAATTTGTGTCAAATTTATTTTTAATCTGTATGTTGATGTACCACATATTGTTCTTTTCTCAATTGATTTATTAGGGAAAGAAAGGTAGAGAATGAATTCCAAATTGACTCATGTGCACTAATTCATATTGGTTTAAACTGAAAAACCTGAATATTGATGGGAACTGAATGATTTGGTGGAGAAATTTTGAGATTCACATTAAAAGCGCCATCGTCGCACTTCGGAGAAACTGAGTTTTATGTGAGATTTGAATTTTGTGTGAGAAATTAACTAGGTAGCATAGATTCTTGTTGGAAATACTAATACAAAGTTGAATCTTAAGTTTGAAGGCAATTGAATTTAATTTGACTCATGGAGCTACATCAACATGCTCACAAGCCACTATTAACGAGAAAGTACAATTTTGATACCCTATATAGAAGTACTACCAATGTATATCATCTACCTTGTTGAACAAATTAAATCTAATAACTTTAGATCATTTAGACTTCAAGTTTATCAATTAAGTTGCAACGAAATTACCAACTTCACCGCAATTTCTCAAGACAAAACATGTTCAGCCTTAAATGTATAAGGTGGTAGGGATGTTAAACAACTTGAAGGAATCTTATTAAAAGAGGAGTGGAGAGAAAATAGGAAAAAAAAGTAACTAAATCCCCTAATTTAAGGCACTAATAATGGATTGTGTATAATTTGTAAGTAATCCTTGTTTGGGACGGGTAATAGACAAAATTAGGATAATTTTGATAAATAAGTTTCAAATATTATATAGAAAAAAAAAATTCCATATTTTTATAATCATGATTTCTAAATCACTTTGTATGTATCTCGATTAATTTTACAGATTACTTTCCACTCATATAAATGTGAAAGAAATAGTCTCTTGATCAAATAGGCGCAAGATATTTATATCTGAAGAATAGCTCATAGCAAAGCGTTCATAATTTAAAACAAATTAACAAGGAATATGCTTCAATCTCAAATTATATGGGGTGGGTTATATGGATTATTTTCTTTTAGCATTCATCATCACTCACCCGTAATTGAACCGATTATATTGTGGGAAACTTCCATAGACGGTTAGAGTTGTAGCATAATCTTGATAAATAAAATGTATTCAAATTAGCCATTTTATATAAGGGTTCCTGTCTCGATCATTTTCTGAAAAAGAAACTAGTCCATGTTTAATACACCACTTTAAAAGAAAATTACGAAATTAATATATTAAAAGTTATAATTAAGTATTGAGTTTTTTATTTTATAAAAATTATTTTGTTTACCCGAATAATGGTATAGTTGAATTTGTTCGTGGTTTCTAGACATGTGAATTAGTTTGATCCAAAAAATAATGAAATAACTGATGAAATATAAAATACGTAGCCTTAGAATGTAAAAGAAACGACAGAGCTGATGAGTCCGAAAACAAGGTTTTCGGGCACAATAATAATAAGATCAAAAGCGAGAGAATAAAATTGTATTAAAATACTGTATAGAATGTAGAGTAAGCTAACCGGAAAATTCATCCCCTTACAATGATAACTGAGCCCCCTATATATAGCTATGTCTAGGGAAGAAAGACCTAGGATCATGTCCCTCTTTAATGTCAATTATGAGGGCCATTGATGAAGATATAACGTTAGACATAAATGCCGAATTCCTCGTAACGGGCCATCATCCTTAATGTTGTAAAATATTATGTATTAAATGTTACCAGGCGCAAAGCATTTAATACTCCATTTATGATCGTTATTCCTTCCGGTGACAAGCGGAATAGCTATGTTCGGTGGCCATCCCTATTTTGTGTTCCACGTGTCCTTCCTTTAAGCGATCACGTGTCATGTCGCATTTTTTCCTATACAGATAGTCCCTCTGCTTTCCGGTGACACAATCTTGAGTTACCGGGAAGTTGGTAGAAAGCACCTTTTTGGCGGGAATTACTACAACTCCTTTTGAAGTTCTGGCTGTTGATTAGACGCACATCTCTCCGCATTTAATGACCCGAACACGCGTCATCCCACGATTCACCACAACTTTTGCCGATTATCGAGGTAATCATGACCATGAATTTAACTGCCAAAATTTTACTTATACGCACCATCCTTCTCTTATGTACTTCATAATCTCTCAAACTTCTAATTTGCATCTTTATTTCCCAACTTTTCTCTGATCTTCTTCGAACCAGAAATTTTTCTTCCTTTTATTCCAATGGCTTCCTCTTCAAAACGTGCTAGTTCTTCAAAGGGCAAGAACAAAATCGAGGATTCCGTTCCTCCAACAGTGGTGTTCCATCATCCCAAGAAGGCTTATAGTTCGAAGGATTTTGAAGAGAAATTTCCTACTGCTAACCCCGGCACATGGGTTGTTAGTAGGTACCTTCTTCTATTCGCCCTTTCAGTATTCCTGCTGTGAAGGAGGACTGTCGCTGTCATGAGTTGGACATCATTGCTCCTGATCTATCGGAGCGAGAGACCCTTCCCAAGGAAGGGTTTACATGTTTTTTCATGTATCCCTTTACTTTGGATGCGTTTTCTTTGAGTGGAGAGTTTGATTCCGTGATTATGGAATTTTGCCTTCGCTACCAAGTTTGTTTGGCACAAGTAAGCCCTTCAGTGTGGAGGACGGTTGCCTGCCTTTGGCTTTTGTGCCTAGAAACTGGAGAGGAGCTAACCCTAGCTCATATTATGAATCTTTCTTCCCCCAAAATCTTCTGCGGGGGAATGATAAACCTTTACAAGCTTGGCCATCATACTTTGTTGTCTAGCATGGATGACGACAACGACTGTGGGTGGATGGAATGGTTCGTTGCAGTTGCCACCAGTGACATTATTCCAACAATGACTTCATCCTTTCGAGTTGCTTGGAACCGCTCTCGTAAGTTCTCTTTAGTACATCTTTTCTTACTAAATATTCTTTCATGCTTGTATTAATCCTTCAACCTTCATTTGTTACAGCAACTCGATGGATCCCACCGGGGATAGAAGGCTTGGACCGGTGATCTTGGACATCACAACGCCCGAAACCCATTTATGGAAAGAGCTGTTCATTAAATACGGGTGGAAGGACAAAAATTATGGTAACTTTAATTTACCTCGTTTTCATTTTTTGTATATGAAGAACTTGGTTGAACCCTTCTGACTTGCTCACGAAATTAGGTCTACCTGTGGGCTCAGTTGATGTCCTCGAGGAGGATGTTTTGGCTGACCCTGCTGATGCGGCGAGGCTGCTTCAGGAGGCACTTACTCGAACAGGTATCTCCGAGCCTGCTTCGGGCGCAAACGTTTCTTTACGGAGTCCTAAGGCCAGAGAACAAGCAACCAAAAAGAAGATGTTCCTTTGCGGCCGGGGAAAAGAATAAGAGGGCAAAGGTTGATGCCCCCGAGTCATCTTTGGTGGCCATGATGACTGGTCCTCCTTCCGGGCCTGTCATAGACACTGTGATGATCGATGATGTTGAAGAAGCTAATGATGAAGTAGCTTCTTTACATAGAAAGTGACGATCTTCATCATCTCAACAGGATGCTCAACTTGTTGAGACAGTCATACCAACCGAGGATGATGTCTCGGCACTTTGGGGAGAATTTGATTTGGTAGATAATGCCAACTCCTGTTCTCGGGCCCCAATTGTCGTGCTCGATACTGCAAGGCAAAGTAGTGGGTCCGTGCCGTCTTTGGTTGGCGAGCATCAAACAACCAGCACTGCATTTGATACAGCTGCTTCACACTCTTCAACTCCATCAGCTTCATCTCCACCTTCACCATCACCAGCAATTGCTACATCATTTCCATCTTCTTCCACTCTTCAAACAACGGTTGCTGCATCATCTCCATTGGCCGCACCTGACCATGAAGTAAGTATCCCTCCTCCACAGTCCCTAGTTCATGGGAAGGGTAAAATTATGCTGCCCTTTCTGAAGATCCACAAAGGAGGAGGAGTGTTACCCTTTCGGTCTCCACCGGGTGCAACTTGCTTTCAAGGCCGGTGGAGCTTGCTAACTATCTGAAGCCTTTGGCTTCAGAAAAGACTTTGAGAAGATTCAGACACTCCCGAGAGAATTTTTGTTTAACAATACTATGCATAATGCCGCATCGGTACGTTCCTTTATTTTTCTGTTATTTCTTCTACTTTTGAACAAATGTACTCTAAGTTTGTTTTGTAGGCCAACTTTCTTGCTTCTGAGGGCCTCCAAAGGCTGATTCATGAGAAGGAAGAACTTACTTCTGAATGAGATCAACATTTGGTGGAACTGGACCAGACTGTCCTCCGCCTCTCAGAATTGGAAACCAAGGCTACCGAGGCCGTTGTTTTGGAGGCTCATTTGCAGCAGAGCGAGAGCAAGAAGTGATAACCCTTAGCCAAGAAATTGAGCCGTTGAGGTTTAGATTTAATGAAGCCAAGGCTAAATGGGCAGAAGTCTAGAACGCCGTTCTTGTCACGACCAAAAATTCCACCACAGGCGTCGTGATGGAACTTAGTCTCTAAGACCAGGTTAGCCGATTACAATCACATTACAAGCCATCTTTTTATACAATACAAGTGTCGAAAACACAGCGGAAACAAACATAACAACCTCCCAAGACCGGTAATACTGAGTCACGAACTCCAACTGAACACATGGAATGATCTCGATGACCGAATATATAATACTGTTTGAATAAGAAATTAACATTATAATAAAAATGGAAAGACCCCAAGGGACTGCGATGACCAATCAGCTCTACCTGAAGTCCTTGCGATCAACACGCTAACTCTTGCCAAGTCCGATATCTCCAGTACCCGACTCTACAAAAATGTGCCGAAGTGTAGTATGAGTACACCAAGTATCAAGACTAACCTCGGTGGAGTAGTGACGAGGTACAATAAGACACTCACTAGTCTAATAACCTGTCAATATAGTATACAAAAATAATAAAAAATAAATAGCAGTGATACAACAACAATCAACTAGTGACGTAAACAGCAAGGCAGCAAGAACACTAAAATTATTACTCAAATGAATACGAAGCACAAGTATAACCAATAATTAAGTCCTTCAAAATATACATCTTTCATCTATGAGTTTTTCAAATAAAATCTTTAGAATATAATCCTTTCCAATAAATATATTTTGAATGTACTCCCTTCAAATAAATATCTTTCAAATATAATTCTTTCAATAAATATCTTTCGGATATATTTATTTCAAATAAATATCTTTCGAATATAATTCTTTCAAATAAATATCTTTCGAATATATTTCTTTCAAATAAATATCTTTTGAATATAATTCTTCCAAATAAATATCTTTCGAATATAATTTTTTCAAATTAATGTCTTTCGAATATAACATTCTTTCAAATAAATATCTTTCGAATATACTTCCTTCAAATAAAAGTCACCCTGTGACACCTCATTTCACAATCATAAAATACAGGTTTCAGCCCACTTTCATATTTCCATATTTTCCTCCCCGGCACCTCGTGCCCACATTCATATCTGTTGCGGCGTGCAACCCGATCCCATATAACATAATCTGCCCGGCAATAGCCTTAAGCTCATGATTTTCAACATAGATCAGGCTATTAAGTTTACCGAAGCAACAAGACAAGTTGTATAAGATATAAGAATAAATACAGGAAAAATCACAACATCACACGAACATTACCAACGCAATAACCCCATATCTTCACATAAAAATTTCCAACACAATAACCCCATATCATCACATATCATCCCTGAAAATAGCCACCCTTATCTCTCCTATAGCCACCCTTATCACTCCTATAATAGCCTCCCTTATCCTTCCACCCTAACAATATTAATAGCCACCCTTATCGCTCATATAGCCACCCTTATCGCTCCTATTGCCACTCTTATTGCTCCGTATAATCATAACTCCAATCACACAACAATTTACACAGAATATTATCACGACAACACAATATAATGATTCATATCACTATTTGCCCATAGGCCATAACCAATTCCAAAGATATAACAAAATCAATAAATTTCTCAACAAATAGCCCAAGGCTCCACACAACATATATAAAACCTCAACACAACAACAGAGATGGGAAAGTAACTCAGCATAGGACAATGCCTTTTTTTAATCCAAATTTTTATAAATATATATTAATGCCTCATTTTAAACTTATTTAATAATTATTTGCAGATAAGGAATCCATAATGAATCTAATTCCAAGAAAATATCAAATCAACAAACACACAAAATTCACATAAAAACCCAAGTGACAATCACACCAATTATCATATAAAATATAAATTCGGCATATAAGGAATGAGGCGTGACTATTCAAGGATTTACTAAATGCCAACAATCCAATTTAATACATAAAAATGCCTAAAACTTTAAACCAATAAAATTTGCATGTACGTACTCATCACCTCGCTTACACAATTTCCACATAAGGCTCAATGCCTAGGGGGTAATTCTCCCACTCAAGGTTAGGCAAGGTACTTACCTTTTTGAAGTTATGCCGATATTCCAAAATAGCCTTCTTGCTTGAATTAACCTTCGGACAGCTCAAATCTATCCAAATTGATTGTATAACTTTATTAAAATTCATCAGGAACAATTCTAGATAATATAACGTCGACATGAAATTTTACGTTACAAGTCAACCAAAAGTCAATGCGGGGCTCGCCTCTCGGAACCCGATAGAATTTTTACAAAATCCGGATACCCATTCAGATACGAGTTCAACCATACCAAATTTACCAAATTCCGATAATGAATCGACTTCCAAATCTTAAATTTTCGTTTTTTGAAAAGTTTTACAAAAATCTTGATTTCTTACATTTAAATCCGAAATAAAATGATGAATATAACCATAGATTTATCAAATATAATCACTTTCGGATATAGAACACTTACCCCAACCAAGCTTGCGAAAAATCCCTCCAGAATTGCCCAAAATCGAGTTCCAAAAATCCCAATTGAAAAATGAAGAAATGACCATTTTTGGTCTTTAAACATTCTGCCCAATTTTGCATTTGTGAGCAAGAATGCCGCATCTGCGGCGTCGCTTTTGCAATCCAAACGTCGCATTTGCGTCTTTAACTTGCCTGACCAGATTGCGCACTTGCGTGGAATATTTCGCATATGCGCTTTCGCAGAAGTGGCAACAACGCTGCAGAAGCGGAAGACAAGGCTATGGCATTACATCGCATCTGCGATCAATATTTCGCAGGTGCCATCGCGCAGCTGTGCTCCCTGTTACGCGGAAGCGACGCAACAGGACTGCCCATACATTCCAGAAGCAACCAGAAAACTGCAGGAGCGAACACGCACCTGTGCACCAAAATTCGCAGGTGCGATTGCACCAGTTGGTGCCTAGATTCCAGCAGCTTCAACAAGTCCAAAAATCAACCAGTTAATCATCCGGAATCAACCCGAGGCCCTCAGAACCTTAACCAAATATACTAACACATCCCAAATATAATAAGAACTTAGTTGGGGCCTCAAACCCCGTCAAACAACATCGAAATTACGAATCGCGCCTTGAATCAAATTATGAGTTTTCAAATCTTGCAACTTCGATAATTTGCACCGAAATGTATCAAATCAATCCGAAATTACTTCAAATTTTGCACACAAGTCATAAATGATATAACGAAGCTGTTCCAATTTCTGGAATCGAATTTCGACCCCGATATCAATAAATTCAACTCCCGGTCAAACTTTCTAAAAATCTTCCATTTTCCAACTTTCGCCAAAATGCATCAAATTATCCGACGGACTTCCAAATTCAAATCCGGGCATACGTCTAAGTACGAAATCACCATACGAAGCTATTGACATCATCAAAATTCTATTCCAGAGCCGTTTGCTCAAAAGTCAAACTCCGGTCAACTCTTTTCATTTAAGCTTAAAAAATGAGAATTGTTCTTTCAGTTAAATTCTGAATCTTCTGAAAATCAAACTCGACCACACACACAAGTCATAATATACATCACATAGCTACTCGGGACTTTAAGTCGCTGAATGAGGCGCTAATTCACAAAATGACAAATCGGGTCGTTACATTCTCCCCCTCTTAAACATACATTCATCCTCGAATGTGCCAAGAATCTTTTTGAGGACATTAAATTACTGAGTGTATTCTTACACACATACTCGCGGGTGATTCTACGTCCCGCAATCGTCATAAGTCCGACAACACCGTCTCGGTTGAGATTATTTCTCATGTTTACACTTATAAGCCTTAAACCTAAATTTCTTACACTTTAATCATTTTCCAAAAGGCCTGATTTTCACATCAACACACGGTATTAGTCTCTACAGGCTGTAGCAACTCGTGCCTACGCACACGTCATACGTATGTCCATAACCACATCTCTGGCCATAATAGTTATTCATGATTAATTCCAGCATCGTCAATTAACCTTGCATTATCCAAAACCTCGTTTCAAATTTCTTACAACACTGACAGCAACACGCGAGGCATGAAGACCTCATAATTATTTTCCTGAATTAACGAGTCACATTTAAAGCCACCTGGGCACTCACCTCGTAGGCTAAAACTCAATAATTATAGCATAAATATGGCTAAATATGCATGGAAAAACACATACAAGAATTATCAAATAAGCCTAACAGGCATGACTCCCCATTAGTACAATAGTACAAATTAAATTTCACAAAAGGAGAATTTAAAACGCATGAATTTAACCACAAGGATCTCATCTTGATATAACTTTCACCGTGGCACGTAGCCCGGGTTAAACATATCAAATCACATTAAACCGCAAGGATCCCATCCTCAACTCTAAATCACAAGTACTTCACACATTGTGCCAACTGATTTTTTTTTCCATTTATTTTCTTTCTTCTTTTTAATTAATTCCGTGAAATAATTTCATAACATATAATGAACTCCCATACCGGTAGGGCATATAATTCATAAAATTGAAATCAATTATCCCGAAATTACATCAAAACCCACTATAGTGAATAATAGAAAGTCACTTTTGGACTCATAGCCTATAATAGTGTACAAAACAAGAATAATAGAGACGGGCTAACACTATCAAAACTCCCAACAGGGGTAAACACGTGAGTGGAGTACAAATTCACAAACTCACCATATAAGGAGCATGAAAGGAGCTTGCACCTTGATAATCGGAGTAGAATCAAAATAAGAATAGTGCCCCTCTATTATAAATTAAATCATACTTGTAACGACACCATCTGGTGCATCGGCCTCAGCCAGTTCATAGCAATTATACCAACGGGCCGGGCCTCCCTCTCTTGGGCGCCCTCTACCTGCCTGTCCTCCACCCCTAACTGGCTGCGCACGTGGAGTATTAACTGGAATAAATCCCGTAGCCTGAGTGTTCTGATGAAATCCACCCCTCCCAAGTCTGGAACAATCTCTCATGATGTGCCTAGTATCACCACGCTCATAACAACCCCTCTGTGGTTGTGGCTGCTCGTACTGAGTCTGTGCCGGATAACTGGAATAACCCCGGTAGAACCTCATGCTGGTGGTGCACTAAAAGTATTGACTGGAGCACTACGAGTACTCTGAATTGCGGACTGGGCTAACTGACTGCCCGAGCCTCCTCCATGATGAGTCATAGCTGCAGAATAGAATCCACTGAATCCTCCAGAGTTCCGAGACCTTTTGGCCTCTTTAGACTCCTTTTCCTCACTTCTAACACGTTCTAACATCCTAGCAATCTCTACTACTTGCTAAAATGGAATGTCAGTCTACAACTCTCGAGTCATGCATATTTTAAAATCATAATCGAGCCCTTCAATGAATTTGCGGACTCGCTCTCTAACTGTATCAACCAAGATAGGTGCATGACGGGCTAACTCACTAAACCTTATAGCATATTCTGACACCATCATGGAGACCTGACGCAACCGTTCAAACTCTATGTGCCATGCATCCCAGAGAGTCCGGGGAACAAATTCTTTAAAAAAAAATTCCGAAAGTTGAGCCGAAGTTGGTGGTGTTGTATCGGCTGGTCTGCCCTCTTCATAAGCTTGCCACCATCGATACACTGCTCCTGATAACTGTAATGTAGTAAAGGCAACTCCGCTCACTTCCACAATACCCATGGTGTGGAGAACACGGTGACACTTTTCTAGAAATTCTTGGGCATCC
Source organism: Nicotiana obtusifolia (assembly GCA_002018475.1). Taxonomy (NCBI): domain Eukaryota; kingdom Viridiplantae; phylum Streptophyta; class Magnoliopsida; order Solanales; family Solanaceae; genus Nicotiana; species Nicotiana obtusifolia. The sequence continues at coordinate 216,146 of MCJB01027787.1, forward strand.
TCGGTAGCTGTGCCACTGAAGGTAGGTGGACTATACCTTAAGTCTCTCAAGTCTCTTTCGTTCTTCTTCTAATACCTTTGGCCTGACCTCAGGCTGAACTGAAATAACTTGATGTACCGGTACTATACCCGGAACCTGACAAATGTGAACCTGCTGTTCTGGAGCACGGGCGGTAGGAGTTTGAATTCCTCCCCCAATCTGTGAAATATTTGGTGAAACGGAGATTAATACCGCCTGAGTTAATACCAAACATGTTAGGAACTGTGCTAAAGTCTCCTGAATTTCGGAGGTAACAACAGGTGTCTCTGGTGCCTGTCCCCCAACTGGAGCTACTGGCGGCTCCTGAACTGTTACTCTCACAGGTGCTCTAGCTGCGGCACGTGCCCTTCCTTAGCCTCCACCTCGGCCCCGGCCTCTTGCGGCCTTAGAAGAATGTGCGATTGTTTGCTCAGGTAACCCGTTTAGCACGTGTCCTCACCATCTGTGGGAGAATAGAGATACAAAGACTCAAACTCCAAAATCAACAAACTTCGCACGACAGGAATGAAAGAAGTGGAAATTTCCTAACAGTTCTGTAGCCTCTCGAAGACAAGTACAGATGTCTCCGTACCGATTCGCAAGACTCTACTAAACACATTCGTGACTCATATAACCTATGAACCTAGAGCTCTAATACCAACTTTTCACGACCTAAAATCCCACCACAGGCGTCGTGATGGCACTTAGTCTCTAAGACTAGGTAAGCCGATTACAATCACATTATGAGCCATCTTTTTATACAATACAAGTGTCGAAAAAAAAAGCGGAAACAAATATAACAACTTCCCGAGACCGGTAATATTGAGTCACGAACTCTAACTAAATACATGGAATGATCTCAAGGACCAAATATACAATACTATTCGAATAAAAAACTAACAGTACAATAAAAATGGAAAGACTCCAAGGGACTGCGACGACCAATTAGCTCTACCTGAAGTCCTTGCGATCAACACACTAACTCTGCCAGAGTCTGATATCTCCAATACCTGACTCTGCATAGAAGTGTAGTATGAGTACACCTGTGACGACCCGGCCAGTCGTCTCATGAGTTACCGTTCCGTTTCTCCCATTTTTGCTTCATTATGCTTCGTTATCCGTGTTTTATGTGATCGAGTTGAGTAGTTTACATTCGGAGTGGATTTGGTAAGAAATGAGACACTTAGTCTCTTTTAAGAAGGTTTAAGTTGGAAAAGTCAACCGGATGTTGACTTATGAGTTAGAGGGCTCAGATGTGAGTTTTGATGGTTCGGTTAGCTTCGGGAGGTGATTTATAACTTAGGAATATGATCGGAATTGGTTTGGGAGGTCCGGTGTAGAATTAGGCTTGAGTTGGTAGAGTTAGTATTTTGGCGATTTCCGGTTGTTAGGCGAGATTTTGATCCGAGGGTCGGAATGGAATTTCGAGAGTTGCTGTAGCTTTGTTATGTCATTTGGGATGTGTGTGCAAAATTTCATGTCATTCAGACGTGGTTTGGTTGGGTTTTTGATCAAAAGAGTAATTTAGAAGATTTTGAAATTCTTAGGCTTGAATCCGACGCGAATTTGGTGTTGTGATGTTGTTTTGAGCTTTCCGAAGGATGGAATAAGTTTGAATGATGTTATGGGATATGTTGGAATATTTGGTTGAGGTCCCAGTGGCCTCGGGTGAGTTTTGAGTGGCTAAACGGAATATTTTATCTTTGGAAAAATTGCAGATTTTTTATTAGCTTCAGCTGTGCACCAGAAAATTTCTGGTGCGAGTAGTCCAGTTTGGAAGCTCATATCTTGTAATCTATAAGGAATCAGAAAAATTGCAAAGCATGAAAGTTGTAGCCCTTGTATTCTAGTTTCCAGAAATTTAAACCATTTATTATTTGGATATTTTGTGATAAAGTTATGATTGATCGAAGTTGGCTGGTGGAGCAATTTTGACAGAATTTTCTGATGCACTTTAGAAGCTCATATCTCGGAATATATAAAGATTTATATAGTGTAAAACCTATCAAATGAAAGATCTTCGATTCTAGTTTCTAAATCTTCAAACCGTTGGTCATTTGGATATTTACACAAGGGGTTATGAGCATCTTAACAGAAGGTGTATAGCAAGGGAAAATGGTAAGAGGATGTACAACCTGCACAGTGCAAGGTACAACTCGATGAAGCCTGGGCAGAATGTTTTTAAGTCTTGTCTGCGATTTTGGGTATATTTTCACCCATAGTTGCTCATTTTTGGAGTTTCTTGAAGGAAATTAACGAGGGATTCAAGGAGAATCAATTGGGGGTAAGAATTTCGGACCTAAAACTCCTTTATATTGTGAAATCCACCTAGAAAATCATTGAAGTCTTGCTAAAAATGGAAGAAATAGGGCTTGGGATTTTGAAATTCTAATTGGGTATTTGGAGGACCATTTGGGGTCGGATTTAAGAACTTTTAATATGTATGAACTCGTCGGGAGATAAGGAACCCGTAGATGTGAAAATTTCTGAGCTTCGAGAATTGGGCCCGGGGCTCGGGTTTTGCTAATTTCGGAATTTTTGATATTTTTTGATTGTTTTCGCTTGGGCTTTGTCCCCTCAGCATATTGTTACGTATTCATTCTGATTTTGGATAGATTCGACGCGCGTGGAGGCCAATTCGAGGGGCAAAGGCGTCGCGGGCTAGGGATTTAGCCGGTTCGAGGTGAGTAGTGATTGTAAATGATGTTCTGAGGGTTTGAAATCCCGAATTGTACATCGTAGTGCTTTATTGAGGTGAGACACGCGCTCGATGATGAGCGTGGGGTCGTTTACTACTGGGGATTGTGACTTGGTCCGTCCCGATTGAAGATTTTTACCGCGTATTTGACTGAAACTTATTTGTTATCATCATGATTTGGGCTGCTTGCCATATTTGGGCTTCGTGCCAATTATTTGAACCCTTCTGGGATTTTTATCACTGTTTCCTCACTATTTTGACTTATTACTTGAACTCTGTCATGCTGTTTTCCACAGTTTTACAACTCAGCCACTTTTACTCAGTTTTGAGACTTAAATAATATTTTAATGATGTTTTTGGGCTGAGAACTACTGTTTTACTATGCTCGAGGGGCTTGTGATGATTTTCCGACTGAGTGTGGCCGAGGGCCAGATGTGAGGATATACTGAGTGATATGAGGCCGAAGGCCTAGATTTGATGCCACGAGGTGGCTTGATATTGCGCTTGGCCCGTAAGGGGCCCCTCCCGGAGTCTGTACACCCCCAATGAGCGCGGGTACCCATTGTGATGTGAGATATAGCCCGAGGGGCTGATATTGTACTATGTGATAGCCCGAGGGGCTGATACTGTTTCATGTGATAGCCCGAGGGGCTGGTATTGTTCTGAGATTTGAGCCCGAGGGGCTGGTACTGTTCTGCGATATTGCCCGAGGGGCGGATTTGTTGATACTGAGCCTGAGGGGCGATCTTCTATTTTTATTTACTTCAAATTATTTACCTGAAAAATTACATGTTTTACTTGTTGAAAGGAGATTTTACTTGATTTCTCACTGATTTTCTATTTTCAAATGATGTTTTACTGCTTCATTATAGAATGCCTTGTGCTTTACGTGCTTTCTTACTTTCAGTCATTATTTATATTTATTACTGACTGGGTCGGAGTACTCACTTTACTCCCTGCACCATGTGTGTAGATTCAGGCATTGTTGGTTCCGCTCCGGAGTGCTGACTCCTCCCGTCCAGGCTGTGAGTCAGCGACTACGAGGTAGCTGTTGGCGTCCGCAATCCCGTATCTCCCTTATCTTATGGTTTCTATGTTCTTCAAACAGTTGTGCCAGATATTGTATTTAGTAGACTTGTATTAGGATCCATAGTTGCTCATGACTTGTGACACCTCGGTTTGGGCTGTGTCGGGATGGTTTCTATTATGATTAGCTATATTTTTGCGAATTATTGCTATTAAATCATGCTTATATTGTTTTATGTTAAATCGGTACGGAGACGTCTGTATTTATCCTCGAGAGGCTGTAGAACCTTTTTGGAAAAACTTCATATTCTTGAAATTCTTGTCGTGCGAACTTGTTGATCCGACCACTAAACTTCTATTGTCCTATTCTCTCACGAGATGGTGAGGACGCGAGCTACCGGACGAGGTGTACAACCACCAGTGCCACCCACTAAGGCCACCAGAGGCCGTGGACGCGGTCGTGGTCGTGGCAGAGGTAGAGCAGCGAGGGCAGCACCTGTTGATCCACCAGCTGCCCAGCTCAGGATCAGGCTCCAGCAGCACCAGTTCAGGCACCAGCTGTCCCATCGTGATTCCGGGTCTTCAGGAGGCCTTGGCTCAGATCTTATCCGTTTGCACTGGCTTGGCTCAGGCAGTTTTAGCCACCACAGCAGCAGCTACTTCACAGGCCGGGGGAGCCAATCAGACCCCCGCTGCTCACACACCTGAGCAGGTAGTACAGGGACTTCAGACTCCGGGGGCACCTCCAGCCTAGCCGGTTGCACCAGCCCAGGAGTTCATGGTACCAGTTATGCCAGATGATGAGCAACATCGTCTTGAGAGGTTTGGTAGACTCCAACCTCCGTTATTCAGTGGTGCTGAGGGCGAGGATGCCCAAAGTCTTCTTGATAAGTGTCAGCGGATGCTTCGTACAGCAGGGATTCTTGAGTCTAGTGGTGTGGCATTTACCACCTTTCAATTTTCTGGAGCTGCCTTCACTTAGTGGAAGGTGTATGAGAGGCGTAGGCCGGTTAGTGCAGCGTCCCTTACTTGGCAGCAGTTGTCCGCTCTTTTCTTGGAGAAGTATGTGCCGCAGTCCCGCAGAGAGGAGCTGCGTAGACAGTTCGAGTGGTTGCGACAGGGGGATATGACTATGTCACAATATGAGTCGAGGTTTTTTGAGTTGGCTCGTTATGCCGTATGGATGGTTCCGATAGATTGTGAGAGGATCAGGAGATTATTTGATGGCCTTAACTATCATCTCCGTATTCTTATGACCAGAGAGAGAGTGTTGGGTGCTACGTTCGAGGAGGTGGTTGATATCGCTCGCGAGATTGAGACGGTTCGTCGTCAGGAGCGAGAGGAGAGGGAGGCCAAGAGGCCTCGAGGATCGGGTAGTTATAGTGGTACTCCTTCGAGGGGCCAGTTTCAGCATGGTAGAGGTCGTTCTTTCAGGCCTGCTCAGTCAGCCCGTCCAGAGTATCGCGGGGCATCTTCAGGTCGTGGTTATCATGGGTCGCAGCAGGGCCAGTCATCACTCAGCGCCCTTCCACTCAGAGTTCAGCTCGTGCTCCGTCAGCCCAGGGTTCTTCTATGCCAAGTGCATCTGCTAGACAATCCGGTGCGAGGGGTTCCCTTCAGTCCTCTTCTCTAGCACCAGAGAGCTGTTATGAGTGTGGCGAGATGGGCCACGTGTGGAGGCAGTGTCCTCATCGTGGTGCTAGTTCGTCTCAGTAGAGGGGTCAGCCCTCGACTTCTGCTCCAGTTACTTTACCACCCGCCCAGCCAGCTAGGGGTGGAGGTCAGGCAACCAGGGGTTGCCCCAGAGGGGGAGATCGATCAGGCGGTGGCCAGGCTCATTTCTATGCTATTCCAGGCAGGACAGATGCCATTGCTTCAGATGCTGTCATTACAGGTATTGTTTCAGTCTGCCACAAAGATGCCTCTGTATTATTTGATCCCCGTTCCACCTATTCTTATGTGTCCTCATATTTTGCTCATTATTTGGGTACGCCCCGGGAGTTTCTTGCTTTACCTGTTCATGTGTCTACCCCGGTGGGCGATACTGTTGTTATAGACCGTGTGTACCGTTCATGTGTGGTGACTATTGGGGGTTTGAAGACACGAGTGGACCTATTGCTATTGAGCATGGTGGATTTTGATGTCATTTTGGGCATGGATTGGTTATCTCCGTGTCGTGCTATTCTAGACTGTCATGCTAAGACAGTCACTTTGGCTATGCCGAATGTACTGCGGACCGAGTGGCATGGTGTGACTGATTATGTTCCTAGTAGAGTGATATCGTTCTTGAAGGCTCAGCGTATGGTCGGGAAGGGTTGCCTTTCATATCTAGCATTTGTGAGGGATGTTGGAGCTGAGATTCCTAGCATTGATTCTGTTCCAGTTGTGTGGTATTTTCCCGATGTATTTCCTACAGACCTGCCGGGCATACCACCGGACAGGGATATTGATTTTGGTATTGACGTGGTGCCGGGCACTCAGCCCATTTCTACTCCCCCGTATCGTATGGCACCAGCAGAGTTGAAAGAATTGAAGGAGCAGCTTCAGGAACTCCTAGATAAGGGGTTCATTCGGCCTAGTGTGTCACCTTGGGGTGCGCCGATTCTGTTTGTGAAGATGAAGGATGGCACAATGAGAATGTGCATTGATTATAGGCAATTGAACAAGGTAATAATTAAGAACAAGTACCCTTTGGCTCGCATTGATGGTTTATTTGACCAGCTTTAGGGAGCACGATTGTTCTCCAAGATTGATCTCTGTTCGGGTTATCACTAGTTGAAGATCAGGGTTCAGATATTCTTAAGACTGCTTTCAGGACTAGATATGGTCACTATGAGTTTCTTGTTATGTCTTTCGGGCTAACCAATGCCCCAGCAGCATTCATGCATTTGATGAATAGTGTATTTCGGCCTTATCTAGATTCGTTCGTTATTGTATTCATTGATGATATTCTGGTGTACTCACGTAGTCAGGAGGAGCACGTGGAGCATTTGTGGGTTGTATTGCAGAGATTGAGGGAGGAGAAGATTTATGCAAAATTCTCTAAGTGTGAGTTTTGGCTTGGTTCAGTGGCTTTCTTGGGGCACGTAGTGTCCAGCGAGGGCATTCAGGTTGATCCAAAGAAGATAGAGGCGGTTCAGAGTTGTCCTAGACTGTCCTCAGCCACAGAGATTCGTAGCTTTCTTGGGTTGGCAGGATATTATTGCCGGTTTGTTCAGGGATTCTCAGAAGGGCTCCATTTGTATGGTCGGACGAGTGTGAGGAGAGCTTTCAGGAGCTCAAGACAGCCTTGACCACAGCTCCAGTATTGGTTTTGCCATCAGCTTCAGGTTCATATACCGTGTATTGTGATGCTTCGAGAGTTGGGATTGGTTGTGTATTGATGCAGGAGGGTAGAGTTATTGCTTATGTTTCTTGTCAGTTGAAGCCCCATGAGAAGAACTACCCCGTTCATGATTTGGAGCTGGCTGCCATAGTTCATGCATTGAAGATTTGAAGGCATGACGTGTATGGCGTATCTTGTGAGGTGTTTACTAATCATCACAGCCTTCGGCATTTGTTCAAGCAAAAGGATATTAATTTGAGGTAGCAAAGATGGTTGGAGTTGCTCAAGGATTATGATATCACTATATTATACCATCCGGGAAAGGCCAATGTGGTGGCCGAAGCTTTGAGCCGAAAGGCAATGAGTATGGGGAGTTTGGCATATATTCTAGTTGGGGAGAGACCCCTTGCAGTTGATGTTCAGGCCTTGGCCAATCGGTTTGTGAGATTAGATATTTCGGAACCTAGTCGGGTGTTGGCTTGTGTGGTTTCTCGGTCTTCCTTATATGATCGCATCAGAGGGCGCCAGTATGATGATCCGCATTTGCTTGTCCTTAGGGACATAGTTCAGCATGATGATGCCAGAGATGTGACCATCGGCGATTATGGAGTGTTGAGGATGCAGGGCCGGATTTGTGTGCCCAATGTGGATGGGCTTCGGGAGTTGATTCTGGAGGAGGCCCATAGCTCGCAGTATTCCATTCATCCGGGTGCCACGAAAATGTATCAGGACTTGAGACAACACTATTGGCGGAGAAGAATGAAGAAAGATATTGTGGGATTTGTAGCTCGGTGTCTCAACTGTCAGCAGGTAAAATATGAGCATCAAAGACCGGGTGGCTTGCTTCAGCAGATGGTTATTCCCGAGTTGATGTGGGAGTGGATCACTATGGACTTTGTTGTTGGACTTCCACGGACTTTAAAGAAGTTAAATGCTATTTGGGTGATTGTGGATAGGTGACCAAGTCCGCACACTTCATTCCTATGTGTATTACCTATTCTTCAAAGCGGTTGGCAGGGATTTACATTCGGGAGATTGTTCGGCTACATAGTGTCCCAGTTTCTATCATTTCAGATAGAGGTACTCAGTTTACTTCGCAGTTTTGGAGAGCCGTGCAGAGAGAGTTGGGTACTCTGGTGGAGTTGAGCACAGTTTTTCATCCTCAGACGGACGGGCAGTCCGAGCGTACTATTCAGATATTGGAGGACATGTTGTGTGCATGTGTTATTGATTTTGGAGGTTCATGGGATGAGTTTCTATCGCTTGCAGAGTTTGCTTATAACAACAGCTACCAGTCGAGTATTCAGATGGCTCCGTATGAGGCTTTGTATGGGAGGAGGTGTAGATCTCCAGTTGGTTGGATCGAGCCCAGCGAGGCTAGGCTATTGGGGACTGATTTGGTTCAGGATGCTCTAGAGAAGGTGAAAGTGATTCAGGAGAGGCTTCGTACAGCGCAGTCGAGGCAAAAGAGTTATGCTGATAGGAAGGTTCGAGATGTGTCCTACATGGTTGGTAAGAAGGTCTTGCTGAAGGTTTCGCCCATGAAGGGTGTTATGAGATTCGGTAAGAAAGGGAAATTGAGTCCTCGGTTCATTGGGCCGTTTGAGGTGCTTCGGAGGATTGGGGAGGTGGCTTATGAGCTTGCTTTTCCACCCAGCTTGTCGAGTGTGCACCCGGTATTTCATGTTTCTATGCTTCGGAAGTAGATTGGGGATCCGTCTCATGTTTTGGACTTCAGCACGGTTCCGTTGGATGATGATTTGACCTATGATGTGGAGCCAGTGGCTATTTTGGGTTGTCAGATTCGGAAGTTGAGGTCAAAGGATATAGCTTCAGTGAAAGTGCAGTGGAGAGGTCGGCCCATGGAGGAGGCTACCTGGGAGACCGAGCGGGAGATGCGGGGCAGATATCCTCACCTATTTGAGGCTTCAGGTATGTTTCTTGACTCGTTCGAGGACGAACGTTTATTTAAGTTGGGGAAGATGTGATGATCCGGCTAGTCGTCTCATGAGTTACCGCTCCGTTTCCCCCATTTCTGCTTCATTATACTTCGTTATCCGTATTTTATGTGATCGAGTTGAGTAGTTTGCGTTCAGAGTGGATTTGGTAAGAAATGAGACACTTAGTCTCTTTTAAGAAGGTTTAAGTTGGAAAAGTCAACCAGATGTTGACTTATGAGTTAGAGGGCTCGGATGTGAGTTCCGATGGTTCGGTTAGCTTCGGGAGGTGATTTATGACTTAGGAGTGTGATCGGAATTGGTTTTGGAGGTCCGGTGTAGAATTAGGCTTGAATTGGTGGAGTTAGTATTTTGGCGATTTCCGGTTGTTAGGCGAGATTTTGATCCGAGGGTCGGAATGGAATTCTGAGAGTTGTTGTAGCTTCGTTATGTCATTTGGGAAGTGTGTGCAAAATTTCATGTCATTCGGACGTGGTTTGGTTGGGTTTTTGATCAAAAGAGTAATTTAGAAGATTTTGAAATTCTTAGGCTTGAATCCGACGCGAATTTGGTGTTGTGATGTTGTTTTGAGCATTCCGAAGGTTGGAACAAGTTTGAATGATGTTATATGTTGGCATATTTGGTTGAGGTTCCAGTGGCTTCGGGTGAGTTTTGGGTGGTTAAACAGACTATTTCCTCTTTGGAAAAATTGCAGATTTTTCTTAGCTTCAGCTGTGCACCTGAAAATATCTGGTGCGAGTAGTCTAGTTTGGAAGCTAATATCTTGTAATCTATAAGGAATCAGAAAAATTGTAAAATATGAAAGTTTCAGCCCTTGTATTCTAGTTTCTAGAAAGTTAAACCATTTATTATTTGGATATTTTATGAGAAAGTTATGATTGATCGAAGTTGGCTGGTGGAGCAATTTCGACAGAATTTTCTGATGCAATTTAGAAGCTAATATCTCGGAATATATAAAGAGTTATATGATGTACAACCTATCAAATGAAAGATCTTTGAGTCTAGTTTCTAAATCTTCAAACTGTTGGTCATTTGGATATTTACACAAGGGGTTATGAGCGTTTTAACAGAAGGTGGACAGCAAGGGAAAATGATAAGAGGATGTACAACCTGCACAACGCAAGGTACAACTCGATGAAGCCTGGGTAGAATGTTTTTAAGTCTTCTTGTCCGCGATTTGGGGTATATTTTCACCCATAGATGCTCATTTTTGGAGGTTCTTGAAGGAAATTAACGAGGGATTCAAGGAGAATCGATTGGAGGTAAGAATTTCGGACCTAAAACTCCTTTATATTGTGAAATCCATTTAGAAAATCATTGAAGTCTTGCTAAAAATGAAAGAAATAGGGATTGGGATTTTGAAATTCTAATTGGGTATTTGGAGGACCATTTGGGGTCGGATTTGAGAACTTTTGATATGTATGAACTCGTTGGGAGATAAGGAACCCATTGATGTGAAAATTTCTGAGCTTCGAGAATTGAGCCCGGGGCTCGGGTTTTGCTAATTTCAGAATTTTTGGTATTTTTCGATTGTTTTCGCTTGGGCTTTGTCCCCTCAGCATATTGTGACGTATTCATTCTGATTTTGGATAGATTCGACGTGCGTGGAGGCCAATTCGAGGGGCAAAGGCGTCGCGGGCTAGGGATTTAGCCGGTTCGAGGTGAGTAGTGATTGTAAATTATGTTCTAAGGGTTTGAAACCCCGGATTGTACATCATAGTGCTTTATTGAGGTGAGACACGCGCTCGATGATGAGCGTGGGGTCGTTTACTACTGGGGATTGTGACTTGGTCCGTCCCGATTTAAGATTTTTACCGCGTATTTGACTGAAACTTATTTGTTATCATCATGATTTGGGCTGCTTGCCATTCGTGCCAATTATTTGAACCTTTCGGGGATTTTTATCACTGTTTTCTCACTATTTTGACTTATTACTTGAACTCAGTCATGCTGTTTTCCACTGTTTTATAACTCAGCCACTTTTACTCAGTTTTGAGACTTAAATAATATTTTAATGATGTTTTTGGGCTGAGAACTACTGTTTTACTATGCTCGAGGGGCTTGTGATGATTTTCTGACTGAGTGCGGCCGAGGGCCAGATGTGAGGATATACTGAGTGATATGAGGCCGAAGGCCTAGATTTGATGCCACGAGGTGGCTTGATATTGCGCTTGGCCCGTAAGGGGCCCCTCCCGGAGTCTGTACACCCCCAATGAGCGCGGGTACCCATTGTGATGTGAGATATAGCCCGAGGGGCTGATATTGTACTATGTGATAGCCCGAGGGGCTGATACTGTTTCATGTGATAGCCCGAGGGGCTGGTATTGTTCTGAGATTTGAGCCCGAGGGGCTGGTACTGTTCTGCGATATTGCCCGAGGGGCGGATTTGTTGATAGTGAGCCCGAGGGGCGATCTTCTATTTTTTTTTACTTCACATTATTTACCTGAAAAATTACATGTTTTACTTGTTGAAAGGAGATTTTACTTGACTTCTCACTGATTTACTGTTTTCAAATGATGTTTTACTGCTTCATTATAGAATGCCTTGTGCTTTACGTGCTTCCTTACTTTCAGTCATTATTTATATTTATTACTCACTGGGTCAGAGTACTGACATTACTCCCTACACCATGTGTGCAGATTCAGGCGTTGTTGGTTCCGCTCCGGAGTGCTGACTCCTCCCGTCCAGACGGTGATTCAGCGACTACGAGGTAGCTGTTGGCGTCCGCAGCCCCGTATCTCCCTTATCTTATTGTTTTTATGTTCCTCAAACAGTTGCGCCAGATATTGTATTTAGTAGACTTGTATCAGGATCCATAGTTGCTCATGACTTGTGACACCCCGGTTTGGGCTGTGTCTGGATGGTTTCTATTATAGTTAGCTATATTTCCGCGAATTATTGCTATTATCATGCTTATATTGTTTTCATGTTAATTAACTGCTTAAAATGAGATTTTGGTTAAATTGGCTGGCCTTGTCTTCACGAGAAGCGCCATCACGATCGGGTTCGGGGTTAGGGCCGTGACAACACCACAGTCGGTACCCAGTAAGTATCAAGACTAACCTCGGTGGAGTAGTGACGAGGTACAGTCAAGACACTCACTAGTCTAATAACCTGTGCAATATAGTTTACAAAAATAATAGAAAACAAATAACAGTGATAACAACAACAATCAACTAGTTATGTAAACAGCATGGCGGCAAGAACACCAAAATTATTACTCAAACGAATACGAAGCACAAGTACAACCACTAATCAAGTCCTTCAAAATATACATCTTTCATCTATAAGTTTTTCAAATAAAATCTTTGGAATATAATTCTTTCCAATAAATATATTTCAAATATACTCCCTTCAAATAAATATCTTTCGAATATATTTCTTTCAATACTCCCTTCAAATAAATATCTTTCGAATATATTTCTTTCAAATAAATAGCTTTCGAATATAATTCTGTCAAATAAATATCTTTCGAATATAATTATTTCAACTTAGTATCTCTCGTAACATTCTTTCAAATAAATATCTTTCGAATATAATTTTTTCAAATTAATATCTTTCAAATATAACATTCTTTCAAATAAATATCTTTCGAATATACTTCCTTCAAATAAAAGTCACGCTGTGAAACCTCATTTCATAATCATAAAATACGGGTCTCAGCGCACTTTCATATTTTCACGGCACTTCGTGCCCATAATTAAATAATCATATCCCCCCCCTCCCGGCACCTCGTGCCCACATTTCATATCTATTGCGGAGTGTAACCCGATTCCGTATAATATAATTTGCCCGTCAATAGCCACCTCACGATTTCAACATAGATCAGTCTATTATCAAGTTTACCGAAGCAACAAGACAAGTTGTATATGATATAATAATAAACACAGGAAAAACAACAAAATCACATAAAAATTACCAACGCAATAACCCCACATCATCACATAAAAATTTCCAACACAATAATCCCACTGTTACATCTAAGTTTCAATGATGACAATAGTGCAAATCTAATTGTATCTATTTGATTGCAGGAAATTAGGAAGTAGCACTACTTCAAGGGAAGTCCTTCTGGTAAGGACATCAGAAAGGAAACAAGATCAAAGGCAACATGAACGATGCTAAATCAAAGGAAGTCAAAGTCATCAAAAAGGAAATAAAATCAAGTCCCAACGCTACAGTTTCAATCAAAGGACATCGAGGCTCTCTCAATAAGGAAACATATCAAGTGCAGCTACTAATGAATATCAGGCCATACTTCAAGGACGAAATTAGAATATGAAGATTGATCAACCAAATCGAAGCCCAAATCACTCCCTAAATATGGATATGAAAGGGAAAGGACGTAAACGAATCTAGCCCATCTCATGTGCAGGATTCGGAGGCACCCCTTAGGTCAAATCTCTTAGAGGATTATGTGCCTCAATCAAAGATCAATCTGCAACGGCTATTCAAACTCTCCTATAAGAAGATCGGAAACTCAAGAAGTTGATTTACGCAACTACACACACTGTTTCTAAGCCTTTCTAGCTCTTAGTACAAATATCGTGTTCTTGAGTCTACAAGTGTCACAAAAGATAGGAAGAGTTAGAACACAAAAAGATAGTTGTGGCAACTTTACAGTAATCACTGTTGTTTTACATTGTTGGTGGTGAACGTACTAAAATCATCACTACTGTAATCATTTATCAAAGATCTAAGAGAATCCCTGTGACCCAAGGGAATTGGACGTAGGTACCAACCGGTACTGAACCAGTAAAAAAACTGCTATGCCTTCTTTACCTTTCTGTTTTTTCAGTTCATTCCTACTAAAATTCTTCACAGTGCAAAGTCTAGTCAACTAAACTTACACTTAGTCAACCAAGATTTTTAATCGGCTACAATTCATCTCCCCCCCCCCCC